>VXAY01001698.1:353954-414875 GCA_013399855.1 Oxyruncus cristatus
ACTTTTTTTTTTTTTTTTGGTCTTGGGTTTTCAATTAATTGATATTTGAGGATCCCATATGACTTAATCCAGCAATTAAAGCAAGATAGATTTTTTTTTTACTTAATTAGTATCCCTGCTTAATTTAAGTTTAATTTAAGATTTTTTGCATTTTTAGCATTAATTTGAGATTTTTCGGCAGTACCTTATACTGCACATGCAATGGCTACAGACATTACTGATCAATTTCACACTTCAAAAAAAGATGAAAAAACTCTAAGTCATTGCAGAAAAGTAAGAACATTAAAATCCTTGAGGAAAAAAAAAGTTTTTCAACAGTAAACAAAGACTTTCGTTACATTAAATATTTAATGTATTAGACTCTGAATAAAAGTAGTGAGTCTTTCCACTTTGAGGGACGAAAGTTTCATACTTAGATATGATAAAAATACCTCTTGCATCAAAGGTATTTTAAGCTGAGTGAAGGAGTGCCTTCAAGTGGGTGTACATGTAATGTACTTGAAAAGGTATAAAGGATGCCTGTTAAAATCTGTATGTATGTATCCGTCTGTCTTACAGCTTGTACCAGCTGATGAATCTCATTCTTTTCACCTTCCAAGTCCTGTGGAATAGTTGCATATGTTTATATAATAGTTCAACTACTAGTGCTGAAAACTCATTGATGAGTTACTGCCCTCTGATTAACTACAAACAAAAATGCTATTGTCTTTGGAGAACTCACTGTATGTCAGCTAACATTTTTCCTGAAAGTTCTTAATTAGATTCCTATTATTATAATTTTTTTTTATTTTTACCCTACAGTAAACTGAATGGAAATTCATTACGCTTTACGTCATATCATGTTTTGTTTCTTTTTCTGTTACCCAAAAGTCAAAGAGGTGGTGAGTTATTTTTCTGTCACTGTTTACACATAAAGCCTGCTGCTCAATCTCTGTTTGGTTGCTCTGCAGAGCTCCCACGAGCAGCTCAAAAAAAGGTGTTTTTATCGATCAGTTATGCTTTCTTTCCTGTGGAGAATCCATAGTGGTATAAATACGGCTAGCAATGTCAAAGATCTTGCATTTCTTACCAAGATGTGGGAGGTTTTTTGAGATTACTTATGTTCATTGTATTCCTCTTATTTCAGCTTGCATTTGTAATTAAATGGGTTTATAATTAATTTTATTTCAATTTCCTATCGGCTTTTAAAAAGGTTGCTAAATAGGTAGTGAGAAGGAGCTGTGATCAGATGTCCTCAAATTGAGGTGGAGTAATTTCTTCTGTTCTTCTGCTTTTTTATTGTTTGTTAATCACATTTCTTGAATGGGTCTCTTAATAATTCCTACGGAGTTTTTGTCTTTTTTTTTTCAATATCAGAAATGTATTTCAGCTCTGTCTGAAAAGAAGACAATATTAAATTCCCAGCTGGACTGAGTCCTTTACAGTGCTGTGATACAAGATAATGTTCCCTGCAGAACACTTGATTTCATTCTTGTGTGATACTGGAGCTGTCTTGCACTGATAGCCATTATTCAGTAGTGATGCAGAAACAAATCCATGTGGTTTTCCCTTAGAGTACAAAAGTGTCATGGCAGATCACTGAACTGGATGATCTTACACATGCGTAGAGACTGAGGGAAATCATAGAATCATAGAATCAACTGGGTCAGAAAAGACCTCCCGAGATCATCAAGTCCAATCCTTGATCCAACACTGCCGTGGTTACTAAGACCATGGCACTGAGTGCCACATCCAGTCTCATCTTAAAAACTGTTGAGCCTGGAAGGGGGAAGGTTCATGGGCAATCTTATCCAAGTTTCTAAAGGCTTGATGGGAGGAAATGACGAAGAGGGAACTCAGCTTTTCTCAGCAGTGGCAGCTGACAGGACTAGAGGCAATGATAATACATTAAAAACCATGAAATTCTGATTGAACACAAGAGAAGACTTTATTGATTTAGAACACTGGCCAGGCACTGGCACAGGTTTCCCAGAGAGGTTATAGAGTTTCATCTGTGGAGTTACTCAAAACTCAGCTGCATAACCTGTCCTATGTGGCTTTGTGAATAGATCAAAAGTTGTGTGCTGCCATATTTTTTTCTACAGGACTCTAAATAGAAGTTCAACTTGGGCCTCAAGTACCCTTGGACCAAAATAGTTCTTGTTGCATTCCAAAGTTATAACGTCCCATGGGAACAATCTCATTTCTCCAGTTTCTCCAAACGTGTCTTTCCACATAGGGAGCAAGAATTGCTGTTTTCGACATGCTAGCATAATCAATATACTGTTTTATACAACTTGTCTTTGTATTTAAGAGAGGTAATGCTACCTACTACTCAAGATCAGCGTTCAATCACAGCGTAAAATCTGCTGTTTAGTTGCTTAAAACATTTTGTTCAGGCTAAATTTTTTCATCCTATCTGTATATTCTACCTTTCTTCCACTTTATTCTTTTTCACCCAATTTTGGTGTAGTGAAAACTACAATTGGAGCAATTCAACTTTTTCCTGAAACTAGGGGAAAAGAGTAATTTGCCCATGTCTTTATTACTTAGAGCAGGTTGTTAGGAAAATTGGCTTAGCCTGTAGGCACGTATGTTTTCCATATTGGTGTCTAGTACTTAGAATGACTTTTCCTATCATTGCACATCTGCTGCGGGCTTTGCTGGGTTCAGAGGCCTTAGGTGAGTCATAAAAATCTCTTCTGTGTCGTCACTAATGCTTTTGCTGGCCTGTATTTTGCTGCCTGCCTGAAGGAAGGAGCATTGTGTGAGGGCAGCAGGAGTATAAATTGGGACAAGGATCACTTTGGATTTAAGGTCTCCTGGCAATGAGATACAAACATGTGAAGGGAAGGGATACTTACTTCTATAGATGATGGAGAGAAAGACAGTAAGCTGCTCTCCTGCCTCTTTTAGCTGTCACCTCAGTCTATGAGTGTGCACGCTGGTTGTGACAACTAATGCCACACGTCACAAGCCAAGAGCACAGAGAATCTCTGAAGTGAAAAAATGTAGCATACCACCCCTATTTCTGCTTTCCTAAAAGAAAGACGGGGTGCTTCTTGACAGGAAATTTACCAAGTTTGAGGCATTTGGCTATGACTATCTGAAGAAGGTCACCCACACGTGTTTAGGAATGGTAAAGCAATAGTGTGGTGTAGTATTTCAATGGTTTTGAATCCTTTTTCTGGTTATCACTTGAGAAAACTTCATCATGGGTTTAGTGGGTCACTCTTTTTTTGTCTTTCCAACATAGCATCAGCCTTCTTGGTGCTAATGCAAGCAATTGTGAAGCACCTACTCTCCTCCATAGGATTAGGGCAGATGCCACAGAGCCTTGGGACTTTGGGACACAGCTTCACTGATGAAGCCCACCGAGAGGGTAAAAAAGTTTTGAGCTAATCATCAGACATGTTGTTTATTTTAGACAGGTTTTCTAAAGAAAGAGGCTTCAATGATTGAGCTCTGTTGGCTTTTTCAACCCATCAGTTCATTTGAACCGGATTTAGCAGGGGAGTGAGGTCCTTAAAAACATGAAGTTCTGATTTTCATGAAAATTGGTGTCTGTTTTTGAAATGTACTAGTGCCATATTGACGAAGGAGGTCAGTAGGCAAGTTTGCAGGCTAATCTGCGCATGCATAATTTGCTGAGAAGGATACATAGCAGAATTGGTTCCAGCAACTGCTGCTTCTTGCCTAGGATTTTATGCAAGAGAGCTGACTGTGTTTGGGAAGGAGAGGATGCAGATAAGTAGGTCACATTCAAAGAATTATTTTTTCTTTTTTCTTTTTTAATTTTTTTTCTGCTCTTTGGGAAACATCTTGTGGGAAGCATATCCTCTGTTTCCCAAAAGATGTCTGCAGCAGACAGCTAGATGATGTCTAGTTATCAGAACACAAATGTCATTGCTTATGCTCTCCCTCTAAAGGACTCATATTGTAGCTGTAGAAGAGTTTTACACTCAGGTTTTAATTTTATTCCGTCCTTTTAGGATGCTGCAGGTTTAGAAAGATAGTTGATACAGAATCTAGAAGTTGAAGACCTGGATTTTCTTTCCAGTCCTAGACTGAAGAGCTAGCCAAGGAAACTTCAGTTTTCATCAGTGGGCTTAAAATTTACCTGGTAGCGTCCTGACATATTACAGTCTTCAGGAAATCAGTTCCCCTTGTCCAAAGTACCTCTATACCTTTTGCTAACTGTTTGAAAATAGCTACTGAATTGTTTTTTATTCTTGTAATTGATCATGCGAATCTGAACTTTGAAAGCAGACAGGAAAACTGTATAATCTGGGGATTTTGCAGCACTTTGTTTTAATAAACAGACAAACCAGACAACCTAACACCCTTCCATACCTCCCTCCTCCCAAGCTTGAAATAACTTTTCTGTACCTGCTCAGCACTTCCTTAGCTTTGGGTATTTTTTTCAGAATATAAAAGCTCATATTTACAATAGGCATCAGTTGCAATATACATTGTAATATACATCTTGTGGGAAGGTGTGGAAGGGGAAGTTGAAATTGCTCTTCGCTGATGATTAAAACCAAACAAAAACAACTGGTGATTCCCTGGCCAGCCAGCTTGCTTGGGACATTTTTATAATTCTTTTACTGTTGTTGGAGAACTCCAATTAGCCTCAAACTGGAGCTCGCAGCTTGTGTGTGAAACAGGCAGCTGCTGGCACGCAATGCTCCCTGAAGTTGTTTCCTTTCCTTTTTCCTGAGATTTAGTGAAGGGGGGGAAGGGGTTGGAGTCACATGGATACAAAGCTTTTGATTAATGTCCAAGTCTGCTGCTGCGGAGGCTTTCCAACCTCTCAGCTAGCAGGGCGAGCTGGGAACCAGTGACCGCTCGTTTCCTTCAGGCTGTGTTCCCTTCCTGACGGGAAAGGAGCGCGCAGTGGGGTGGCTGCTCGCCTCCGGACCTCGGGCCGCCGCGGGAGCGGGTTGAGCTGGGGCTGCGGCTGGGACCGGCCGAGCCCGGCCCCGCTGTGTTACTTGGCGGGGTCTTTTGTTGTCCTTGTCCGCAGCGCAGTGCCGGGGCGCTCCGGGAACGGCGCCGGGCTGGGAACACCGATCCTCCTCGCTGCACCATGACAGAGGAAAGCAAAGGGGAAGGCAAGGGGGAAAGCGGGAAGGACTTGGAGAAGCAGCTTCGCTTACGCGTGTGCGTTCTCAACGAGCTGCTCAAGACCGAGCGGGACTACGTGGGCACGCTGGAGTTCCTGGTGTCGGTGAGCCGAGGGCATGGGGGGGCCTCGCCTCGCCCGCCCTGCGCCCGCTCCCGCAGCTGCCCGGGAAGCCGGGAAGGCGGTACCCAGCGCGGCGGGCAGCGGGACGGCGGCACTCGCAGCCGAGAGAGGGTCTTACCCTGAGCTTTTGCTTAAAAGGGAAGAAGAGTAGCAGGTTTTGAAATGGCCGAGGAGGGGTCGTGCGTCGCCCGCTCCCCACCCCTCCAGCCGCACTTTGGCACCGATGATCTCGCATCTCCGGGCATGGAGGCGGAGGGGGTGTGATGTGTTTGGGTTTAGCTCTGCCACTGGTGGGGAGGCTTGCGTTCATTTTACGGCGCCGCGATCCCTTTACTTGCGATAGTCCTAGAAACGCAGCGGTGCAGGGGGGAAGGCGCAGGACAGAGGGAGTGCTGGTGTGCAGCAGCTGCTTGGCATTAAAGCCACATGTGGCATTCACTCCTGTCTTGTGATACAGGGTCAGCTGCGAAGGTAGCACGTTCTGGTAATCTGGGTTGTGGCGGTTTTAGCTTCCTTCTACATTTGACTATCACTGTTGATAGGATTATTGGTGCCCTAGTCAGAAGGGCAGGAGTTCTCACTCTCAAAAAACCGAAGTGACAAATTATTGCAAAACAGATGCGGGCAATGTGTAATTTGTGCCTGGTCTCGGTAGCATCAGTTAGGACTCTGCTGTGATAAGTGTGTCCAAATAAGCTGCTTCAGCTGGCAAAAAATTTCACAGTAGCCCCATCATACTTTTCTCTCCTCCCCTGTCCCATTGAAGAAGGGAAATCCTTCCAACTGCAAACTTCCTGCTTTGCTGCCTTGAGAACTGTGAACTTTCTGCGTATTATCATGAAAGAGGAAATTCTTAAGTTGGCTGTGACAGGGAGAGTAAAAGCACAGAGATTGGAGTGAAATAAGATCTACAGAGTAGCTTATTTTCTCCATATGTTTATCCTCAGCAGAACCATGAAAAATGGTAAGTGGTCCAACATGTTTTCTGGTTTTTTTTTTAAGTTTAGGATGTATAGTTGAGAAAGAGGCTGTGTGATTGTCTTCCTTGTTTCCATTTAATGATCAGGTTTTACCCATTGTAAAAAAATATCTATACTAAGGCTGTGTTCTTCAGTATTTTACCTTAAGCCCCAAATTTGGTGTGTTTGGAGTCTTAGATCATTTCAGTAAATTCGAAGAATTTGAAACATCTTTTATTTTGTATTCTAATGTTTCAGACATAAGATATTGGTGGTCAAGCAGTAAGTGCTTGGATTCTTCCGAAGATCAGACTCAGTACATATTTCAGATTGTATCCAAACATTGAATTCAGTAATAAGTCTTTTTCCAGTTTGGATCAAGATGATCTAAATGATCTCTCATATGGAGAAAGGGAGGAGGGCTGGTGTTAAATATCTCTTTCTATGTCATGTTTTTTATATTCATTAATGGTTGTGGACAGGGTTCAAGTGACAGTTCGGAGATTCAAATCCTTCTTAGGGAAATGTCATGTGTTTTAATTGTATCTCGGCCTTGTTTAAAGAAACAACTTCTGAGCTTTCCTTTGGCCTACCTGCTAGGACTGCTGTGGTGTTGGATTTATGAGGGTCACTGGACTAGGGCCAATGTGGAGACCATCACGTTGATTTCACATAAGCCATCAAAACCATCATTGTACTTGTTCTTATGGTTACTTCTTGATCTGGAGGCTAGATCCTCTCATTTATGTGTCCTAGGCTTACGTGTTTTTTTATTTTTCTTAAAACCAGGACTAGCTCTTCTGAGATACAAACACTATTTGAGCTTGCTTTGTTTCACATCCTCAGGTGGTCTTGGGACACATATGCAGACTGTAAGCCAGTTACAGTCCCCCTAATAGTTTACACAAAGTACCTGCAGTTTTCATTGTAGTTAATAGGAAATAGGCTATTCACTTAAATAAATGAAAAAACCCCTGTGGATGGCTGGAGAACAAAGAGGTTATAAGGAAGAAGTGACTTAACTCATCTATGTCAACATGGGAAATGCTTTGCTGCTTTCCATACACTGGAAACATGTCTATTATATGTTAGATTGATTTAGTTTCTTCAGTTTATATTGAAATTAAAGAAATTCTCACTGAGAACAAATTTCTGGTTGGTTATTTAAAGTATTTTTTTCCCATACTCCTCTATGATTTTTCATCCTCAACTTAGCATCAGTGTAGTGAGGAGTAGCTTGATTTATATATTCTGTCAGAAGTCTACAACACTAGGTACAAAGCAGAAGTTTTGATATATTGATTATTTTATTAGATAGAAGTAGCAGAGTAGTCATTTTCATGTGAGTTCATTCACCTCTTCTTTTTGGCTTTATGCTGTGCAAATACAGTATATTGTTTTACATCTGCAGTCATCACAAAACAAATCTGAGTGGAAAAGTCTGGTTATATTAATATTATTCTTTCGTATCTCCTGAATCTCCCAGTAATAAACTTTAGTAGCATAGTCTGTTGAGACATCAGTGATACTGAGCAATAACAATTTTGGGCCCATTTGAGTGAGGTATGTAAACATATGTGAGGTGGATAAACTTAAGTCGCCAAGTGGTTGCAGCAATGTTGGAAGGAGGAGGCATGCACAGGAAATTATCAAGAAAAGGCTTATGCTTTTCCTTCAGATATTTTGTTACAACATTTGGAGTGTTGTTGCAATACCAGAGATGTTCTTGTTAGCATTTAGCATTTCTTAAAAGAAACAAATCTGGTGATGGAAGAATTTCCATGAGACACTAAAACATCTTTGAAAACTGTATCTATAGATGGATGGGTTTTTTTATAAGCTACGATATGAGGTTTCTGTTATGAAGAATTGATACTTTACCAGCTAAATTACCAATTGGGCTTTTTTCTGCTTCTAGATGATCTTGCTGGTGATCATACCATCTTCCTGTGGAAAATCTTTATTTTCCAATGAAAGAGAAGCTGTACTTGCAAGGGTAGAGGAGAATCCTTTTTTTTAGCAAAATCCTCTTTCTGGAGGGGACTGAAAATGGCAACTGGTGAATATTTATCTAAAATAATTCTATGTTATCCAGATGTGTAACTCAGTATCACCTTGAGTGCTCATGGTAAAGATACTTTAAAAAAAAAATTTCTGACTTTATGTACCTTATCTATTTCATTCTTTACAGCAAATGACAAAGTGTGTATATTTACTGTGATCTGTGTAAGCGTAATGAAAATTTCCTATTTTGTTCTGTAAGCATAATTAACCCGGAGAAAAGGAGACTGAGGGGAAACTTTATTGCTCTCTACAACTACCTGAAAGGAAGTTGTAGCAAGGTGGGGATTAATCACTTTTCCCAGGTAACAATTGACAAGACAAAAGGAAATAGCCTGAAGTTGCGCTGGGGGAGGTTTAGATTGGACATTAAGGAAAATTCATCCACTAAAAGGGTGATCAGCCATTGGAACAGGCTGCCCATGGATGTGATGGAATTGCCATCGCTGGAAGTGTTAAAAAAAGGTATAGACGTGGCACCTGGGGACATGATTTGTTGGTGAACGTAGCAGTGCTGGGCTACCAGTTGGACTTGATGATCTTGGAGGTCTTTTCCAACCTTAATGATTCTATTCTATGACTAGCTAATGAGAGCAAAACTACATGAACATTTCCAAGAGTCTAATTGGTCCACGTTTTTATGCTGGGGAATTCATGTGACTTTTAATGGAAGTCTTAAAAAATAGGTTTGTCTTTTTGATTTTTTTTTTTATTTATGTAATATTTTCATGTGAGGTTTCATTTACTTTGTAAATGGGTATTCACTTGAAGCCTCAACATAGCAGTAGTAAAGAGACTAGTAATACTGTAGGTAGAAATTGCAGAGAAATTAAGAAGTATTTAATAGTAAAGAGTTGCCAAAAAGTGGCTAGTTTAATTTGTCACCCTGTTACTTGGTCTAAAGCTTGATTTTTATGGTTGTGATTTACACTGACTGACTGACCAGTACAGGCAAACCAGGCCATGAAGAACTTTAAGGTGCATATACACAACACTGGCTAAATCTATACATATATATATATGTATTTAAGTGTACATGTATTTTTTTGAAAGAAACTTTATTTTGGAATAGAAATTGGAAATGTAATAGGTCTGCTACACTTGGTACTTCAGGCGATATCCATGGAAGTAGAGTTTATTTTTCTATGACACGGATTGTTTTTCTGGTGCAGTTTCGTGTTCTGACAAATTTGACATTGATGGGAATAGAAGCAGATGTTGTCACTCCTGTAAGCCTTCCCCATGGCCTCAGCTGGGGTGAGTAGTTAGATCTTGAAGCAGCTGGGAGGAAAAAACAAAGCTAGTTTATTATGTAGACTGTAGTATGGTTTCCAGAGTCTATCAGTGAATATAGATACACATTTCTGCCAGTTAACTCCCAAATCTCAGTTTAATTTCATTAGATCCTGCTATACTTTCTTCTCCTCTCTCTTCTGCTTGTGCTAAAGTGCAAGCATTTTCCTTACATGTGTACCATGTTAAGGGAAGCTGAATCCTTGCTTTTCAATGGGCATAAAGAGGTTTTTTTTATAAGGTTTATTGTCCACCCTTCTCAGTGGCTATGTGACTCTTCAGGATCTGTATTTCCCTGCCACACTGAACCCTCCCTGTTTCTTGGCTCAGTACATGTTTTTTCTCATTATTGAGCAGACTAATTATTTGGACAAATGATTATAGTAATTGAGACTTCTGGTAAACTTTATAATCAAAGTCACTGTTACTAACCAGCACTGACCAGCAACAGAGGATTTGTGTCCTGAATGAAAACTCCTTGAGTGGTTATGCTAGATAATAAATTTAGATGTTGGGCTTTTCCCAAAAAAGAACAATTTATAAATGAGCTTTTATAGCTGTGGTTTGATACAAAACCAATATATGTGTTTTGTTTTTGTGTGTGTGTGTATATGATTTGTCCAATATATATCATTTGTCCAGTATATATCATAGAATACCTTAAGTTGGAAGGGACCCATAAGAATCATCTAGTCCAACTTGCTAAATATTTTATATATATGTCTTGATTACAGTAATGATTAGTGACTTTATAGTCGTTTGCATAATTGCATTTATATTTTCTAAAAGGGATTTAAATGAATGGAAGGGAAGGGTTTTAGCTGGCTGCATTTTTTGATAAGGTTATGTGATTTCCTCTCTCTTCAGGAAAAGAACAACAACATTCTATGGCTACTTCATCATGAAAAGTCAAAAGGAAGTGCAAACACAATTACCATAGAAAGTCAATATCTTTTCCATTCACTTCCAATTTCTGCTGTTTTTGACTTGCTTGAGTGTTAACAAAAAATGTGAATGTGGTATTCAATTTTTATTTGGCTTTGCTTGGCTATATCAATAGCACCACCTGTGGTCTCTATCAGAGTTGGGGCAACTGCATAAAAGCTGTTTATTTCTTTGTAACCCCAGCCCCCAAGGTTGAATGCTTGCTTTATGGAGTGGATTAGCAAGAAAGATTATTCGCATCTCCACAAGCACAGAGTTCATGAAACATATGACAATGGCAAAAAGCAGAGATTTTTTATGAAGAATTTTCAAACACATATCTTATCTTGTTTCGAACTGGAGGGATTTATGCTGCACTATATACTCTAGAGAGATGTTTCATACTTTTCCATGGATTTCCTCTTACTGCTCTCAGATGCACTAGATTATATTGTGAAAAACTGCTCTTTAAGAAGAAAGGTGTTTTGTTTAGCTGTTCAGTGAAAAGTCTAGGATACTGAAAGGAGACATCTTTATTTCATAGCATTTAAGAAACTTTTCTGTTCCTAAAACTTATTGTAGACAAGACTTCATTTGCTGAAGACCGTAATACACTTAAAGGTGTTGCCCAACTTCATGATTTATCTGAATATCATCATATTTGCAGTGTTCTTGTCATTCCTTTGCTCTGCCTTATAGCTCACTCCTAACTCTCCTGCTGCATATATTCCATAAATTTGTAATGTGAGCTGCTAATTTAGAAGAGACTACTTGGAGGGGACCATCAATCAATATGTCCAGGCTTAAGTTATTCCATGCAGCCTAAAGCTTTTGAATAGTGTGCTGTTTGCAGTGATTTCAAGTATTTATGGAGACATATTTTTCAACCCTCTTCAGCAGTAATTTTTGTCACCATTTTATGAACACTAAGCTTGAAACTATGCAACCCAAGATTGGTTTGTATTTATTTGATAAGGTTAGCACGAAGAACAATTTTGTCAAAGAAAACAAAGTAACAGCATTACACTATAGGAGGAATTGAAAGGTTCTTCACATTGGAAACTAAGAGGAACTGTATTTTGGCCAAAATAAACAAATCCAAAATGGCTGTAAGGTACTGGTGGGGATGATTTGCCAGTCTGTAGAAGGCAATAACCACTTACTTGTATATTAAGTATATGTCCCTGTTTGGAAAACAATTGGATTACCCATGAATGAAATATAGGCTTGAGTAAGATAATAAGTTTAACTTAGACTCTACCTTTTTATACAAGTGTCTTGAATAACTTTTTAGACATAGGGGCTCATGCATATTCTTTTTCAGAAATTTTGTTTAACTGTTTTTGCTTTAAGTCTGAGCTATTGAATATTGGTTCAATTTTCTGGTTTGGATTGAGCAGGATTATCACTGTCTCTGGTGAAGGTGTGCATTGGTGTGGGACTCGAGAGAGCTTAGATTGCCTACTCAGAAGGAATGCAAGAATGAAGATAGCAAAATGTAGTCACTATCCCTGGAGTTGTTTAAGAGGCATCTGGGTCTGGTGCCTGGTGATACTGTATGGTGGTTTAGGGGTTACAGTGGTAGTGCTGGACTGACAGTTGTATTTGATGATCTTAAAGGCCTCTTCCAACCTTGATGATTCTATGATTCAAAGTCAAAGCTTTGAAATTATGGATGTAAACAGAAAGAGCAACTTAAATACATTGATAGCAAAAGAAAGGCTGAGGAAAATGCGTGTCTACTGCTCAGTGGGGCAGGGAACCTTGTGAGAAGGAAACAGACATAGGAAGAGCTGAGAGACTCCATGCTTTTACTTCTGAAGTTTGCCCTGATAAGGGTTTCTCTTAGTCCTCATGAAGCTTGAAGATTTTGAAAGAATGTGTTATTTCCTACAGTAGAAGGAGGCATAGTTACAAAGTATTTAAGGCAATAGGATGTACACAGATCCAAGATCAGACAGAATGCAGCTGAGAAAGCTGGCTGGTGTCAATGGAAGGCCTGTCTGTCATGTTTGAATGGCCATGGTGATTGTGGAAAGTTCACAATGACTGAGAAAACGCAATTGTCAAACCTAGCTTCAGGAAGGCCAGGGAAGAGGACCTGAGAAGGGCAAGGTCATCAGCCTCACCTTAGTCCTTGGGGAGGTGAAGCAGTGAATCATGTTCAGAACCATTTCCATTCAGCTGATGGAAAAGAAAGTGATTGGAAGCAGCCTCTAGGGATTTATCAAAAGTGAATCATGCTAATAAACCTGATTGCCTTCTATGAGGAGATGACTGGCTCTGTGAACTTGATGAGAGCTATGGATCTTTCTTTACTTTGACTTAACCAAAGTCTTTGTTATGGTCTCACATAGTATCCTCTAAACCAGATCTTATCTGTTTGGATAAATAGACAATAAGATGGTAGGGAACTGATGGATCTGTTACACTCAAGGGACAATTGTTAACAGGAAAAAGTGTAAGTGGTGGCCAGTTATGAGTGGTTTCCCTCTAGAACCAATACTGTATCACGTCTTCAGTAAGGTAATGGATATTGGGATAGGAAGGTGCATTTTGAGCAGAGAGATCTGGAGCACTGACGCTACTGATGGAATCCTTGAGAAGTTCAGTGGTGGCAAATGCAGAGTCCTGTGCTTCCAATGGAATAACCCTGTTCACCAGTACAGGCTGGGGGCTAGAAAACAGCCTTACAGAGATGGCTCTGGGAGTGTTTGTGGACAAGAACTGGAAGAGCAGTCAGCATTGCACCCTTGTAGTGCAGAAAAGAATCAACAACCTGGACTCTTCTAACCAGGGTGTTGCCAGTATGTCAAGAGAGGTGATTCTTTACCGTTTACTCTACATCTGTGAGCTTTTTGTGAGTCAAATTTTTGGCTTCCTAGTTCAAGAGATAAATTTACCTAGTGATGCATGTCTAGTGGAGGGACCAGCAAGGCGAGGAGGGGCCTGGAGCATATTGCTGAAAAGAGGGTGAGAGAGCAAGGTTTCCTTGATCTTAAGAAGAAAAGGCTCGGTGGAATTTTTATTATTGTCCACAGTTCCATGATGGGTAGATATGGACAAGATGCAGCCACGTTTCTCTCAGAGGTGCATAGTGGAAGAAAGAGAGGTCATGGAAAATGGGAAATTCCAACTCAATGTGAGGGAAGAAAGTAGTTTACAGTGAAGCTGGTCAAAAACTGGAATAAGTTGCCCAGAGGCTGTTTTTTGTTTTGTTCAAAGGCCAGCTGGGTAAGAGTGGACAACCCGTTCTAGTTAGCACTGTTTTGCTCAAGGAATTGGGCTAGATGATGTCTGGAGGTCCCTTTCAACCTACATAAGTCATCAATTTTCAATTTATTGGTATAATGGGGAAAGAAGACAGACTGTTTTAGCCGTTTTCCAAAGAATAGATTTTTCAGGGTTCCATCTCTATTTTGTTTCCCTTATACTCTGAAATTCCAGCACAAAGGCCAGGCTATACTGTTCAGCAAACAAATATTCAAAATTCAGGAGGAAAGGAAACAGATGATCTGGCACTTTTGTACTATTTTCTATTCAGAGATCTCTCAGTGCATTGCTGAGATTGCATTAATAAATCAAACCTATGTTATTCTACAAATGGGAAGTTAGAGAGATCTTGTTTTTTAGGTCCCAGTGGAAGTTTGTACCAGAACCAGAAATATGACCTGATATCTTGATTCCCAGTCCAGTACTCTGACAGCAAAGCAGCCTTTTCCCTTTATATATAATTGATGCTAAAATAATGGTTGTCTACTTAAAATGTCAGAGAAGGTGCAAGGATAACTCTTCAAAGCCAGCTTCATTTTGTGCAAGCTTGATTACTTCTGTGGTTATCTCATAGACTGTTCACAATTGAATTTATCCTGTTGTAGCGACAAAACTGAGATGTTAGGGGTTGACACTTATTTCAGGTCCCATGAGACCTCCTAATTGTCCTTTGTGCTTTTGGCAGCCTGGCTGCCAAGTCGTCTGGCATACCTGATAAGCTTTCAAGTTCCAGGCTGAAGAGCATGAAGGGAACATGTAGCAGAAACAGCTAGAGCTGAAGAGCAGTGGAAAGAACAGTAACGTGTTGGAGTAAGTTGGCTTTTTTTATTTCAGTGTAATTTGTGTGATGCAGACTCCCTGACAAATTGATAATGTCTTGCTGAATGGAGCAGAAAAAATAATCTACTCCTTGACCTTCCAGGGGAAGTTTTATGTGAATTCACACTTCAGAATGAAATTTGGCTGTAGCTGCTGATACCTGTACCTGAAGTTTAAATACATTGTATGTATTAATATGTTTGCTTTCTAAATACATTTTTGCCTATTATAATAAGTAGAGCAAGTGACCAGTATCAATTCAATTGATGGTGAATTTACATTAAGGTGTTTTATAATTTGTCCTGTGAAATTTATTGATTCCTCAGACTGTTTAAAGAGAGTCACTCCTGGAGTGAGGAATGAATGTGTTCCTACAAGTTGATTTAGCAATCCCAGCCTCCTTATGCCTAAATCAAATATGTTGCGAGAGAGGAGCATCAGTGGAGACAGAATGCTCTTCAACAAATCTTGGAAAATAACTCATTACCCTACCACGTGTCCCTGTTAGAAACATCACATGAGGAATCTCAGAGGGAGTGGTCAGAAGTACTGGAGAGCTGAGTTGCCTGAGGTGTGTTCATGGTGTCTTCTGTGAAACTTAAAGGTGAGGTATTAAGAGCTCCATCAGGGATATAAATCAATTTAAATAGTGTGGATTAGGCAAAAGAAATCAGCTGGCAGGCTGAATAGAAAAGGAGGAATTCATTGCAAGCATGGGGAATAACTAGGTCCGTAAGAGTTATCCATGAGATTTATGCAGTTAATTGTAGCTGGTTAGGTATGGGCTGGGCTGTGGGAAATTCGTTGTTCTTGGGAATTCAGCTTCTTTGTAGATAGTAAGTAATGGTTTCCTGGCTCTACTACACTTCCAGGATGTTCTCAGGTTCTTCTGTAAGCCCAATTTGCCATGGTTTTACTTCTTAATCCCTACAGTTGCATTTCATAAAAAAAGTTGGGCACTAAAAGCATGAAGCTATCAAGTTGGAGTGATGTACTGTGCAACAAAGTGATTGATATCTGGGATACTATGAATTTGTTTGACAAGACTGGAAAATCGCTTCATTTTATTGTTTAGTATGTGTTCAGTTGCGTTACCCAAGGAATTGAAGTATATGGTGTATTCAGATTCCTAGAAGAAATAGCATGTGACAGGATGCTTTGAGACAGCATCCTTCAGTGCTGTAGTGTGAGTGTGGTCTTTGCTCTAGAAGTCACAGAGGCATTTGAGACTTAAGCAGACATGGCAGCAACTGAAGCTCTGCAGCGTATAAGCCCTGTTTTCATTAAAAAGATACCAAAGCCTTACGAGGTAGAGGGAAGGAAAAGTGGCCCACACCTGCAGAGTTAGTGTTGTGTCACTTGTAAAATGTTTATGGCTGAATAGTTTGTATAAATCCTTTTATTGTCTGGGAGGGAAAGTTATTTTGCAGAAACCATAGAAAGCAGGAAGACGGGTAAATAAGTCCCATTTCATGGAATGCCTTTGAAAAATGGCCACCCTACATTTCTAATGATAGCTACTTCCTTCCTTCCGGTACCTGCGGGGTTTTGTTCGTGAAAGCTTATAAAATACCACTTAAAAAATGAACTTGCAGTATATGATAAAGACCTAAAATCAGAGATATTGGAAGGAACCTGTGAATTGCTGTGACAGATTTAAGAAAAGGTCTATCACAGAGTCACGATTCTGGCCAGGACAGGGCTAATTTTTGCAGTACCCAGGAGGGGTTACGGCTAGGACCCAGAGGTTATTCTGTACTACCTCATGTCGTTGCTGGTGGAGAGGGGAAGCGAGTCTCTTCAGGGAGAAGAGGTCCCTTCTGGTTGGGGTAGCATGGCAGAGGGAGTGGCTGGGTATTGTTGTCTCTGTATGAATCGTTTGCCTCTTTCTTGTGCCTTCTGTCAGAAGTAATGTTGCTATTACTGTTCATTTTCTTATCTTATTGCTGTTTCCAGTAAATTGTTCTTATCTCAGCCTCTGATTTGTGCCTCAAATTTTCCTTTCCAGCCTGCCACAGGGGAGTGGTGGGAGGAGTGGAGGGAGTGAGTGAGCAGGTTTCAGTGGGAGCACTGAAGTGGAGATACCTTCCTAAACTATGATGTAGTAATTTTTTTATAGTAGTAGTTAGTAGCATTACTTAGGGAGAGTGTACTTCAGATACCTGTACTTAAGGTTTGGGGCTGTCCATGCTGGAGATTGTGGATGTAGGACCTGGTTGCAAACTAAGTAATCTCTGAGTTTGCTTACTTTATATTTGTACAGTTTATGGTTTTTTTGGCTTTTGTAACTTCTGAATGAGGATCCCACAAAATAATTCCTTTTGCTCATTTTAAATGTCCTGTCTGAAATATTTGCTAAGTACTTGCATCACTACTTTTCTTGTTGGAAGTCCAAGTCTAATTATTCCTTTTATGAAACTGCTTTCATATTTTTGATCATCTTTCATCAAAGTCCTTTGGGATAAATTCTTCTGGTGTCAGTACCATTGGTTTCATTCTTAATCTTCTGCATACAGTTTTCAGAGAGTAAAAGTTAAAATCCCCAGATACATTTAATAGATGTTTGAGGTTCTGAATAATTTTGTTGCATTGAAAGATGTTAGAATTCTGCTTATCCTTCTTTTGCAAGGTGCAGTTAGCACTTTACTTAGGACTTTTTTTCTGCTTTTTGTTTACCTTTGAATATCAAAAGTGGTATTTTTAGAGGGTGGGCAAGATGCTTGAAGTATGAGTTGTAGCTGCTGTTTGCTCCTTCTCACCATTCTGTTTTGCTGTGTGAATGGGGAAAAAGATGTAGAGAGAGCTCTCAGTGAAGGATAAAGTAGCCAACACCAGGAATAAACGCAAACAATGAGAGCTGTGAGATGAAAGGAGAAACTCTGTGTTCTGGAAACAGGAAGGAGAAAATATTGGAAATGCAGGAAAAATGCACTAGCAAGGTTGAAAAGGAAGAGAGAAGGGTTATTGGTTCTTCTAAAATGAAAATGCACACAAAAATCTCCTTTGAAACGCATCAAGTATGTGATGAGATTTTCTTGTACTGTAGTATTTGTGTTGATAGGACAGGCATCACTGGCTTTTGCAGTGTTTAATTTGATACTGCTTGTTGTCCCGGAAGTTAACGATGCTGTTGGATGATTGCTGTGAGCGTGACTGTCAGTAAGGTAGAAATGCAGTTTCTTAGACATCTTCAAATACAGTCAGATTGAGGTGTGAAAATACCATTATCTTTGCATTTGGTTATTGTGTGTTAATTTGTGTTTATTTTATGATAAAATACGAAATTTTGATAGTTATCAAGAGATAATTGAGAATTTTTTGATTAAAGAGAGCAACATGTGAGCTTTCTTTAAAGCTTACCAGTAAAAGAGGTCTCCAGGTTTTCAGGATGATGTGATGAATGGAACATTTTGGAAGTGACAAGTTGTAGGTTGCTTCGTAACGTTGGAAAAATTTTTGGCAGAGTTGAGATCTTTTTGTGGGTTAGAATTACAATCCTTCTACTTAATATGTCTTCACTGTGTCTGTTGTGTTCTAATAAGATACTGTTTCTGTAGTTCAGTTACACAAAACAATACATAAATACCATTAATAATACCACTACTGGAATTAATGAATGGAAATTACAAAATTAATTGGATGTAGTTACCACATTTAAATATGTTGTAATATAGCTGGAAGGATTCTTTGTGTGGGCAGAAGAGTGAAGACCTGATAGCATTGACTTTTGTTTTCATTTACTTTAAGGTTATTCCTAATTTATTTATCTCTTTGACACTGTGTGAGATCCTGTTTATTAAGAATAATGCCTGGAAGTTGGCAGTTATATTCTGTATGAGTGTGTTAATTTCTTCCCATATGCTACGAGGCTGTCCTCACAGGAAATAAAGGGACCTTTTCCCATGTTTAGTTATACTGAACTGTTACAATAGTCAGACCGGACAGAAACAATGGGAAGGAAAGTTTCCTGTTTTCTGCAGATACCGAAGAGGTCTTCGGCCCTTACCAACGAAGGTAAAGCTTTCTTCAATCCAAGTGTGAGTACAGAGAGAGCTGGTTTTCATGACTGTGTAGAGATGCTGTGATCTCTATTGAAAAGCTGTGCTTCACTCTCTTAAATGTGTTACAAACCATTTGCTGTCCGCTCTACGTATCCTAATTACGTCTCAACATTTGCATTTAAAAATAATAAATTACAGCAGGGAAAGCTTAAAGTTGCCCCCTTTACAAACACTCAGATATATTGTGCTGTGTGTAGAATGCCTTTGGATGGGTGATGAAATAAAGTTTGGGCCTCAAATGGAGGAGGAGAGGAGAATAGGACGTCCTCCAAAGGAAAGCAGAGGAGAATACAAATATAGTAGATTGGGAACCTTTCATAATAGTAAGGGGTTTTGACCTGCAAAAAAGAATCGTGCTTTTTTTAGTCTATGGGGCCAGGAAAAAATTATGGAAGGCTGGTAAGTCATTGTCTCAGCAAATACAGTGGTGAAATTGTCATGTGAAGCTGAGGATAAATTACATTGATCCTGCTACAATATAAGCTGAGGTTTTCCATAGGTAGGGAAAGATAAAGAATCGGAGCCCCCGGCAGAAAACCCACTGCGAAAACCTTTAAGTCATGATTCAGCCTGAAAGTTCAAAATAGATTGCTTGTCTTTAAATTTCATATACATATATTAAAGAACATTCCAGTCAGTTGTTGCAGATGACCTTCAACCACAGTTAACAATTATTTTAATTGGAATACATGATGATAAAAGTTTAACAGGAGCTGTACTGCTGACACAATTAATTCATGATTTCGTACAGTAGATCAACTGAAGAAAGTTTTGGCATGTAAAAAACCATTTTTTTAAAAAGTAGATTTGTATTTTATAATACAATAATCATCATCTGCTATATTATCAATTTTTAATTAAATTCACTACTTACTACTTAAGCTCATTAAGTTCACTACTTACTACTTAAGCTCATTAGGTTCTTAACTTGGATTTTGTAATGCAGTTCTCAACAACGTACAGTCCAGTAAAACAGGTTTTCCCAATACATTTGCAGGACACTTCTTCACTGAGAAATTCTTTCGATAATGGGATCCTTTCACACACTTTATTGGGTCTGAGTCAAAATTTTCAGGTGAATTGGTAAAAAGGAATTGCCTTTTATCTTCCAAAGCTTCTCTGTTTTTTCTATCAAAGAAAATCTTTGTATACCTTGTATACAAATAGCACTTTACAACGGTTATCGATGCAGTGTTGCCTAAAATAATAGGTTGTCCTGACATTTAAACTGATTTTATGTAGATTACTATATGGGATGTGTGAGCAAGTGTTGTTTTCTGCTGGGGAATTGCTGTATCATGACAAATGAAGTTAATTTGGGCATCCTGTGAGAAATGTGTGCTGGGAATACACTGGATTAATTATTTTTCGCCTGCATTACAGCAGAGTCCATCACAGAAAGTAACAATTTTTGCACTTGTAGCTTTTGTTAATAAAAAAATCAATAGTGAGATTTGGACCAAATGGTATTACAATACAAAAAAACCCCCTAGATATGACTACCATGCCTACTATTATGGATTTGCGTATTATGCATCTATGTACTGAAAAACTCTCCGTCCTTACTTGCCAAGTGCAATTTGGCTTCTGAGTGCAAAAGTGTTAGATGTAAAACAGCACTTCGGCAAAATGTTATTTTGTGTCTAAACTGTTTTGTTCTTTGTATGCTGTTGTCTGCTGTAATGTACCATGGAAATAAAGGCTGTAATGGCTATTCCATTGCTTTTCCTGTTGTTTTGCAGCCACCAAACAGTTCTGGGATAATGCAGTGCTCTGAGTTTCCTATTTATTTCTAAACCCTTTAATTACACAGAGTAAATGTGTTTCATATTCTGGTTAGTGGTAAAGCATTCACCGTAGTTATCCCACAGGCTTCCAAAAGGAATTTACCAGTATATCACAGCAATTCTGGTTATTGACCCTTTATTCTTCCATTTATTCAAATTTATTTACGTGTTTTTGTCTTGCAGGAGATGTTGTCGTTATTGCTGGATAACTGGACTTGGGATAGGTGGAACATTCAGTGTTAGTAGGGCAGCTATAGCTTTACTGTGCACTATGGATGGGAAACAAATATTTGCATATCAGTGCTCTTACTGTGGTATGAAGTCTTGTACAGTGAAAGCTTTGAGGGCTTTTTCTAGTTAATGAAAAATGTGTGTGAACTGCAGACTTGCTGCATGCAACCAAATTTGACTTCTGAGGTTTTGAGAGAAAATGAAGAAAATTAGAATAATATTTTTGACCTTTAAAAAGCCTCTAGTACTACAATGGACCCTGAGATTTTAGGGGACTACTGTTTTCATGAATTTTCGTAGTTAGGAAAAGTGGCTTCCATGGGTGCTATCAAATCTTGACTTTCTATGTGAAGACTTGTCATATCACTTTATAAATTAGTTTCTACTTCAGTATATTGTCATATACAGATATATATAGCCCTCTGTTCCTAGTATGTCTTTAATTCAAATTTACACACATCCCAAAATATTATGTGGATTTTAAAGCCATGATGAGTCATGACCAGACCTCACATATGAATATAGTTGTTTATCTCATTTTAATTCTTGTAGAAACATATTGCTAAACAATTTTTAAACCTTTCATTTTCCCCCTTTATTTTATGTCTGTTGTATATTATATGCGTATTTTCTTGTCTGGAAGCTTGTTTCTTGCTTTTTTTGTTGTTGTTGTTGTTGTTTAAAAAGCTTGGCCTGTGGAGTTTAGTAATGTCTCATTGACATGTGAATTCAGATCCCATATTTTGCATCCACTGGAAAAGTGTGTTATAAATTTTTTGCTTTTTGATTAGAAGTGTACAGTAAAAGTCAAACCTCTTTATAGATCAGTGATAACTAATCTAGTCAAGCTTGGGAGGTAAAGATAGTGCTCTAAAATACTTAGGGGCTACAGCCAATCTTGGAAGAATATTCTCTGATAGACAGTGTTGAGGCATTTCAAAATGCTTGTGAATTCCCTGAGTGATAGCTCTGTGTAAATGGGCACATGCACAGCAGGCATCAACCTGTCACTGCTGGTCCTTATGCCTGTGACTTTCTGTAGCTGCATGTGCACAACCTGTGTCTAGGGTACAGAGAAAGAAAAGTCAGCTGTCCATATGAATCTGTTACTTCCAGGGAATGATTAATACCCTGGTAAAGATGGGTAATTAACATTAATAATGAGGTAGCCTGATTCTATGCCCAGCCTAAGACAAAGACCTGAGGAACCAGACTGCTGGTTAAATTTTAGATTCTCCTCAGATCTCCACTGCTGCTGGTGCAGAGTGAAAGAAGTTCATCTGTCAGCACTCATGCTACTCCCACTTATTCATGTGGGGACAGGACTTAAGCAAGGCACTTCATCTTAACCTCTGTGTGTACTTAGACTTGATAATCTTCTCCTTTTTTAAATGCTCTTTTAATGACTCCTGTTCAGCACTTTGCCACTTTGCCTTGGGGAATGAGATACTGCTTGTCCTGCCCCACAGAGGCTTCAATCTTTTAATTCAAAAGTCTATGTCCGGTTTTTCCTCTAATGAGAAATAATGGCTTCAGTGATAAGTATTTTGATAATTGAAGAATGAAAATATGTTTAGATGACCCTAATTTTCTGTAAGCAGACTTTTACAGAACAGACTTCCGAATTGTATGCTCATACTTATGCATGGCCAATTAACTGAAAATTGTGGGAAGACAAACTTACCTTACATTTTATGATGAGGTAGGAAATGGGCTGCTGATCCCAATCTAATACTAGTTTTATTTTCAGGTTTTGCCTCTAACAGACCAAGATGTGCTAAATATGAATAATAAAATAATTATTGTGTAATATATGCATGTCCCTGTGTGGATGGGGATCTGTCCTAACCTGGGGCATGTGTTAGAGTTTCCTATTTTAGGAGTTGTTTATCTAGGTACGTAATAGGAGAAGAGAAATTGCCTCAAGGACAAATTGAGAGCACCTTGGTTAGGAGGCTTCTGTCTCTCATTTTCATTCAGTTACTGAATTAAGTTAAATACCCTTCCTAAAAGCTGACCAATAGGTATTTGCTTTGTTGGTCCATTTTTCTTTGTTGGTGTTATCATTGAATCATAGAATGATTTGGGTTGGAAGAAACCTTAAAGATCATCTAGCTCCAACACCCCTGCCATGGGCCCGGAACTTTTCGTTATACCAAGTTGATCAAAGTTGCATCCAGCCTTCAACATTTCCTGGCATGTAGAGTCCACAACCCCTCTGGGCAAGTAGTTCCAGTTCCAGTGCCTCACCACCCTCAACAGTAAAGAATTTCTTCCTAATCTAAACCTACCCTCTTTCAGTTTGAGACCATTACCCCTTGTCCTATCACTCCATGCTCTTGTGAAAATTCTCTCTCCAGCCTTCTCATAGGCTCTCCTCAGGTACTGGAAGGCTGCAGTTATGTTTCCCTGGACCCTTCTCTGCTCCATGCTGTACAACCCCAGCTGTCTCAGCCTGTCTTCATAGGAGAGATGCTCCAGCCCTTTCATCAACTTATTAGCCTCTTCTGGACTTGCTCCAAAACAGGTCCATGTCTTTCTTGTGTTGGGGACCTCAGATCTGGACACAGCACTCTGGGTGGGGTCTCACAAGAGCAGTGCCATGGTCTAGTAACCACGGCAGTGTTGTATCAAGGGTTGGACTTGGTGATCTCAGAGGTCTTTTCCAACTCAGTTGATTCTATGATTTTATGAAGAATTCCTTTATTGCATTTTTTTTTTACTCACAGTTTTTTCTTCCTGGCCCTAGTATGGATAAAAAATGACAGCTTTTGTCATCTCTCTTTGGTAACCACAAAAATGAATTCATCAAGTGACCATAAATAAAATACTTCAGTTTCCAGAACCATACTTAGTGTCTGTGTCTCTAAAGGCTTTTACTGGAGCTGCTGTACGTACTTGTAGCTTAAAAAAGCAAAAAGAGGTTGACGTTATCCTGGAACTCTGGTGTCATAATGGAAGTGCTTTGTCTTAGTTTAAATAAATATTTACTTTGAAAGTCCAAATTTACATTAGCTAAAAAGACTCTTAATGTGTATTGTAGATTGTGTATTCTGATCATCGTGCTGAATACCACATGCTGAAAAAGTGTTCTCGACATCCCAGAGTTATTCTGAGATTTACATATTATTTATGATATGATGCATTCAGGCTTCCATTATTTGGAGCAACTGAAAGTCAAGCCATGCTGTTTCTGTCGGAGGTGCCACTTGCTGTGGGTGGGTATTCTGACAACTGGCATCGAGAGTTGCTGGATGAAATACGTGAAGGAGCAGAGACAGAGACTGATGAATGCCACAGCAACTTCTAGCCCTGCTAATAACAAGTTGCAAAATAAGAGACTTGAGTGTCTGGAATTTTAATCTCATTAGGGGTAATGAAATTTGAATGCGTACCTATGGATGATGGAAACTTTCTATGGGTCTCCTGGATTTGATTAGGGAAATAGCATGAAGGGTAAATGTAATTGTCTCCTAGTGATTTGCTTGAAACACTGAACCTCTATCTGGTTCTTTCTAAGGTAGATTGACCTGCTATAGTGCAAGAAAATATGATGGAAAAAGCCACTCCACCATCCTGTTGAACAGGATCACTGGTATAAGAGAGTAGCCATCAGTGTACTGGTGGGGGAAAGAGGAGCATTCCTTGGGAACTTGGAGGAGATTACTATTTTTTGAAACAGATAAAGGAGAGGGCTGGTTAATGTTAGGGTACTGCAGGGACAACATAGCAATGTGATAACAGAAAACACAGTGCTTCAGGTGTTAATAATAATTTTAACTGGTGCCTTTCATTGATGTGCATGTGTTAGCAAAAGGGTAATTGAAAAAAATCCCATTCATTTGATCTTGTGATGTAGTATTTAATATTTTTAAGGTGAAAGGAAATATTTAAAATTTTATATTTTTATAATTTTATAATAAGACAGTGCTGACTTAGTGCAGCACACTGAGTAGTAACATCATTTTGCATGTATTTAAGCACTCAGCATAAATTAAAATCTTATCTTTGGTGTTTTATGGCCAAGTCAGTAAAGCACAGTACCTTTGCTTTTAATAAACAGATAAGATGCAAATACACCTTCATATTTTGTAGAACTTCATTAAACATGAGGGAGAAGCAAAGTGGAGGTTGTGGTGGGGTTATTTTCCTGATGTTGGAGAATAGGCTTTTACTCTTGTGTGCGAATCCAGTCAGTTCAAACCAAGTGAAAACCTTGGAAGCACTTGGTGGAGGCTAATTAGAAGCCTCCACCATCACTGCCCACAGAATCTGTTTGCACTCAGTGTTCTTGGCACCCTGCACACCGCTGCACTGATTTCACTCTTCGTCTGCCACCTCTCTACAGCCACTGAGCCTGTTCCAGTCCAGAGCCACTGGCCTGAGCAGGATTTTCCGAGCGGTTGCATCTCTAATAGCCTGCACCCTTTCAGTACCAAACCTTAAAGCTGGATTGGGAAAGACTTTATGCCTCTTTTCCCACTCGATGAATGTGTTAACAAATGCAGGATCAGGGAAAAGGAGCATAGTAGCAGAAATCAACAGAATTATGAGCTGAGAGCAGATGATAGCAGTGGAAATGGTGAACAAGCGAGGACAGGCAGCAAAAGCCAATAAATTGAAAGCAGAAATCAATACATAAGAACCCTTGAGTGCACTCTGCAAAAAAAGGTTGGACTGAAATTCTGTATTCCTAGGTCTTCCTGTTTGTTCCTTGGTTATTTAGAAATAGTGGTGAAACACTAGGAAAGTGCAATTCCTTGCTCTGGAGGAATTACTCTAAACTCTGAGCTTTACTTAATCTATTATTATTACCAGCTAGTCTACTGAAGCAGTAGAGACTTGTGCTCTAATGTAAAGGATAATGACTTACGGAGAGATGAGTATCTATTTACATGTCAGAATGTATGTTTTTTTCAGCTTAAACGCAGTTACTGGAGTGGTCCTTTGCTGGTCACATTAAGTGAGTTGGATAGAGAGGGGCAGGGAAAGAAGAGCCTTCATTGCAGTGCCAGGAACTCATGTCTGTTGTTCTGCTAACTCTGTTACTCCTCTTCTTGTTGATTTCACTGTCATCATATGTACAACTTTTTTTACTGTAAAGTGTGTACTCGGTGTGGAGAAGGACATAATTTCTGAAACAGTGCTATGAGACTGGGGACAACATGGCCAGTCCCTGTTCTTTCAGTTAGCCAAAATATTAATCCTGGCTCTGCTTCCTGCCCTGATGTCTTTGCTTGACCAACCCCATTTCTTTGCAACAGCCAGGGAATAGGTTTTATTGAGTATCTGTCATCTGACATGGAACGGGAGTGATCACACTAGAAGTCCATTCCTCTTAACTCTCAGCTTTTGACAAAGTACCTCATACTTCATCTGAAGTTTTGCTGTCTGATGCATCTTTGACTATGGGACAAAGAGATGCCACGTGTGTTGGATGGAGAGAGGAGATGAGGGAAGCTGCCTCTGGATTCCTACTGGTCCTGTGCTTGGGAAAGCGTTCTTGCATGGGGTAGAGATCAATGACCTTCCTCCCGCCGAAAGTCAGAAGCTTCCTTGACTATTTGGGATTGATCTGTTGAGGTCTTCACGTAACTGCAAGTTACTTGAGATGCACTACGGTATACTTTTAAAGTAAAACGGGGTGCTTTTTAAAGTAATTTAGCAAAGCAGAAATGTTTATTAATGAAAAATGCAAAAGCCCAGCAGGGGTTTAGTAATATTTACAATTTGAATGGCAATATGTCTGGATAAATTCATTGTGTAGATATATAAAAAGAACTGTTCTGCTGGAATAGGAAAACTTGGAGATCATGTCGAAAAGTTTCTGAAAACTTAAGTGATAAGCTTTATTTACATGATGGGCAGCTTATTAAATTCATGTTTTAAATGAGAGAAAACCATTAATATAGTAGTCCATGGAAAAAGATGTTATTTTGCCCTTCTGCTGTTTAAAATAAGTATTTAAAATTGTTTTGAGATGTGCATTATTGAAGTTATTCTAAGCAATATGTGAACATAGTTAAAGTCCATAGAAGAGAACTAGACAAATAGATATCTGAAACTGACATTGTGATTGTTCTTTGAAATTTTTAGTAGCCTGTATTCCAAGTCTGACTCAGCTCTGAAGTTGATTAAATGAATTACTTAATAGCAGCAGGTTCTTTATCCAAATTCAGCAATATTTAATATTTAGCATGTTAGGAACTTTTTTTGTTAAGTAGGACATCTATCACTAATTTTGAAGAAAACTTTATTAGGCTAAGTAGGTTTTGTATTGTTTTGTACCTCCTGAAAACTCACTGAATGTAGTACTTTAATCAAAAGCATATGGTAGTTCTTGTGAGTGAATAGAAGAATAGGGATTTTGCTGTTAGAGTAATTGTATGGTAATAAAGTTTTGGTGGTTTTATGTGGTTTTGTGGTTGTTGGGGTTTTTTTGTTTGTTTGGGGTTTTTTTTCTTGGTCAGCATGACCTAATACAAAACTAAAGTCAAACCTGTAAGGACAATGGGGTGCAGAGTCTCTGGGACCAGCAGTAACTTAGCTAAAGTATGCAGGGAGGTCAGAGATCAGTTTAGGGGCCCATTTATCAAGGAAATGAGTGATGAGGGCTCCCTCATCATTGGTTCACAAGTTGATTTAGAAACCAGGAGTGAAAGCAGCAGGATGGAAAGCGCAGCTGAGATCTCTCAAGCAAGCACATTGATGGCACTGAATGCCTTTCTGGGTCACGGTCGTTTCACCAGCAAAGAGTTGATTCCCCAGTCCCCCCAGCAAAGGGAAGGGCAAAGGCCCCAGTTTGGGGGGAGGAGGAGGAGGGCATGTGGCTCACGCCGTTTCATTCACAAGCACAAGGATGGCAGAGGGCCCAGACTCTTCATAGAAGTCCTGCACAGCAGCTTTCAGTCTAAATTCATGCCACTGATGAGATGCAAAGTTTCTTTTCATTCATAGCAGCCAATTCATTCCAGTGAGCAGAGAAACATAACATAAAGTATAGAAAACACAGCCAGCAGTTGCCAATTTCTAGGCAGATTAAAACCCTTTTTCTTGTAGCCGAAGTATGCTTATCATGTAGATTTCCCTCGTCATGACTTGTTTTCAAAGTTAAACACAATAGCAGCGTGGGCTCTAGTAAGCATTTGGTATGCTTTGAAACTTTGCTGCCTAGCTAATTAATGTGATTTCAGTTCGGAGTATGGGCTGTGATGCTGTTGTTTTTGCAAAGAAAAAACTCTATGGAGAATTTAGAATAAGGCTGTAATGATTGCTGTGACTGTAATCAGCTTTTTGTCAAGGTTTTCTTAACCTTGAAAACTATCCATACCTATTTTCACATGTAAGATTTTTGTGTCCATGTCTAATTAGCACTGTAGAATTTTTAATTTGTGGGCTGGCTGTCCCCACCCCCAATTTCCCTCCCCCCACCCCCCAAGTTATGTTAGTGACTTAAAACCTAATTGGAAGACAACCATTTCCAGTAAGGAAGAAGAGTTCTGTGGGTGGCTGAAAATATTGCAAAAAGCATTCCCGCTTACTAGCTATTCATGCTCTAAAGGTGAAAGTGGCCTCTGTGGCTTAGAAAATGGATTTGCTTACTAGGTCTTCAAATATTGGAGCACATGTACTGTACTGTCATAGCTCTGATGGGTTTGAATAGGTTTGCAGAACTAGGAAAGAGATTTTTTCTGTATTGTTACTTAGGTACCAGAGTAACAGTCACTTTCAAAATGCTGTCTTTCTCTGATTTTGTGGCTTGTTTTGCATGATCACTGTGATGTATAAGGTCAGATTTTGGGTTCGTTTAGGTCTCAGTTGTTTTGTAAAATGAAATTAAAGCCACAATAGATTAATTTTTGTCTTCTGAGCCTGAACCATCCTACTGGCTGGCAAGTAAAGGATCCTAAAACTTCTTCCAAACTGCAGTCAGAAACATTCAAGTAGTGATACAGTTATGGTTTCAGTGCATGAGAAAAAATGAAGTATTTCAAGGAATTAAAGATGATGATGAGTTAGAATAAAAGGTCTTAGTGATCTAAATTCTTAGGATGAGCTAAGTACTGTCATGCCCAGTCGTTACTAGGTCTGACCAGAATAAAAGGGTGTTTGTTTATTATTGCTGTCTGAGGACATTCTTCTTCCCCTCTGCTGCACTAAACTGTCTGCAGTTTCTTATGATGCTTAAAAATGGAAATAAGTCTTTGTAATTAAAATATTTGTGTAACTGTTTTGTTTAGTCCGTGAACATACTCAACGGTACTAAAGCAGAACTGAGAGGTGGTATTTACATTATTTGCAACCAATAGAAAAGATATTAAGGAAAAAGGACCCCAAAAAGCAGCATATGAAAACAAAACAGTGCTTACGACACTGCCCTGGATGCTCATGATTAGAGTATTATTTCTGTGTTATTTTTCGAGTGGTAAGAAGTGTTCTCATTGTTAGTGGGACCCAATTAAAAATAATTATGCTCTGGCATTTTCCTTTCTGATACAATTTGGGCTGCAGTGATTCTCCATTCTCTCCCTTAAAGTTTAGGATATGAATCAAGTAAGAGGTTTTGGTTATGTTTGGTTTTTTGGTTTTGTTTTGTGTGTGGGGGTGTTTTCTTTTTTGGTCTTGTTTTTTGGTTTTGTTTTTTTCCAGAGGTGATGCATTAAAAATGTATCAATGTTAATACAATTGAAGTATTAAAACATTTGAAATTCAATATGTTGTATCTCACATGCCATGAATCTTGAATTGAAGGTCAGAGATTTCAGGAACCATATACATTGACTTATGAATCTCAGTGTGCTACTAAAATTAATTAATTCTTTATGCCCACAAAATCCAACAAGCAGTTACAGAATTTCAACATTTTTTGCCTTTTCAAAAAATTAGGCTCCATAAACCCAGAATTGTTTGAGGATTTTTTTTCTATTGCTTCAATTCTTTTGGAGAATTATTTATTTTCTTTGTTTCATTTCTGTATAGTTTGACAGTTACAATTATTAAGTAAAAGACAAATTCTGATGCAACATTTTTTTTCCTAGTGGTGCTGCAAAAAGTTGTAACTCATTCTTACAGTGCTACACAGATTAACTGGCTTTGTACCTAGAGATTGGGGAACAACTCCTAACGTATTTTTCCAGCAAACCACCCAAGAATTTGAGAGAGAGAAAGTATTGATTATTCTTGATGATGACACTGTATTTCTTATTTCATAAAAGGGATATTTCAATTCTGTAAACTCAGTTTCATTGCTTTTGAATGAAGCCTTGGGTTTTTTGAAGATGGTCAAGAAAGTATGAAGACTATGCCTTTGAAAGTCAGTGTGAGTGAGAGATAAGACCCGTATGTGTCTGACATTTCTAGCAGGTAGACTTTCAGTTATATGTATCACTTTACCTAAGCAAAGATGTTAGCAAATGTCTCCAGCACAGACGTCCTGTGCTCTTATAGCTGTTTAGGAGTGCTGTCTGCTCCTGATCATCCTGCACTTTCCAAGTACCAAACCTCAGTGGTCTGGGATACATTTTTGTGCTACAGTTCATGTCCACAGTTTCATTTGCTATTTCAATAGATGGTATTTTGTCTCCAGAAAGGTGTATTTTGTGGTCTTATTGGTCCTTAATCCTTGAGATTAGGAATGGATGAAGAAAAACGAAAGGAAATAAATCTATCTTGTTACATCAAATACGCTTCTTTGGGAAGAATTTCTTCACTGAAAGGGTAGTTAAGCGTTGAAATGGGCTGCCCAGGGAATGGAGGCACCATCCCTGGAAGTGTTCAAGAAACAGCTGGATCTGGCAGGTAGTGCTATGATTTGGTTGACATAGTGGTGTTTGATCAAAGGTTGGACTCGATGATCTTGGAGGTCTTTTCCAACCTTAATGATTCTATGATTTCATGTTATAACTGGGAAAAAATATATCCATATGTTAAATGTAACCCACAGTGGTCTGGTGTCTCTAGAACTGTGATCTGTAAATTCAGGAATGGCCCACCACCGAAGCTAGTGTTCCCACAATTCTGTGGAACCAGTTAACTGGTAGTAATAGTAAATGTTCATGCCTCCGTGACCTTTTTTTTGTAACCATGGCTTTTTATTGCAACTTCTTAGTACTTATAAAAAAAAAAAAGGAAAATTATGATATTTCCAAGCTAATGCCATCAGAATATTTCAGAACCTTGCTTAACAATCTTTTAATTTCTAAAACAAAAAACCTCATATAAGAGTTCACTTTAAAACCTCACAGAAGTATCAGTTAGAAATCTGTCATACTTAATTTTTTGTGTATTTCACGCAGCTTAAAGGAAGAAAAATTAGCTATTGGTAAGAAGTGGACTGGCAAAGTCTGCAGTTCAGACTTGCTGCAAATTTTGTAAAAGAAAACACATACATAGGAAACAGATACAAGGAACAGACACAAGACTCACTGAAACACAAGCTTGAAAAGAAGGTTTCAAAGTTGTATGCTTTTGAAAAACTTGGACATCAATGGGAATTCAGTGTGTGTATCAGTCCTAAAACTGTTTGCTAAAAAATATTCATCTAGGATAGTAAAAGCGCTGTCAGCTTTCTAGCCCTAAGTAAATTCTTGCATTGTGGACATTATGATGAGCATCTTCCATTTATATACTAAGGAATGTGACTAACGGTTGTCATATGGTTTTAGCTTTTTCATCTTTTCTGCAGGAGGAGAAAAGCATGTGCAGTTGACTGTTTTGTTTCAGGAAGGCTATGGGCTTTTTTTTTTTTTGGCTTTTTTTTTTTGTTGTTTAAATACTCTTGTTGCTATGTTTTTGTTAAGGGATGACAAAACCAAAGGAATGTGTTCTGCACTTGAGGCGGAAGGTAGCCGAGACAGCGATGTGCCTTGCTTCCTGTAAGAACATCAGGAAATGTTTCTTGTGTAACCATTGGCTGTGCTCTAAGGTTTTGGTTTTTTCCCTAAATATGAATTAATGAGATCATTACTTGCAGAGAGCTGTGTGAAGCCTAGGGAGCAGAAATGTCCATCATAACCATTATGCTGAAGTTTGACAATCTGCTACATCATCAAGGCCCTGCCGTATTAAAATTCTGTGGAGAAGGTGAATAGGTGTGATGTTTCCAGTTTATTTTGCTGCAGAGCTGGGTCTGTGTTCTGCATTAGTTGGAATTATTAGGCACCGATGGCTTCATGCTGGAGTATATATACAGTTACGTGGATCTGTTATGGGAATATGGGTCTTAATAAGTATTCCAGCTGAACATAAATCCATGTAAGTGGATTTAATGATTACATGGCTTTACTCCTCTCAGGTTTGATTGTCCTTCATGGAAATGAAGCCTTTTAATTGCATCTTTGCAGAACTCACTTTTCTTTGCAAAGAAAGCCACTTGATTTTATATATTTATAGTTGTTGCAGATGTGTAATAGCACCCCTTTTTCACTTCTAACTTCTACAGCTACAATGTGTAGAAAAAGTTATTTAGTGTTGCAAATGTGTTGTGGAAGCTCAGTGTGTTGTTTGTACTGGGCTTCCATGCCCGTGGATACTGAGGGCACCCCAGTACAGAGGCATACTTGCTGTTCTCCAGATATTCAGAAGCTGATGTTTTTTCTCACTTGTATTACCAATGATTTTAAAAGAAACCAAAACACACTTTAAAACTAACAAACAAACAAAAAACTAAAAAAACCACCCACAACCAAAACAACAACAAAATGAGCAAAAAAAGGAGAGGGAGAAGAACCCAGAAAAAGCACCATTTGAGGTTTAGCCCTCTGGGGCTGTGGGCATGCTTCTAAAACCACTTCTTGTGAGTCTTAAGTGATTTAAGGATCTTTTTTTTTCCCACAGTAATCAGTATTTTCCTTTTAATATGTAACCTGGATAATCATTAAGACTTAATCCAGAACTCTACATTTGCTCCAAACTGCAAACATAATTGACTAACACATGAAAGGAGATAGAAATAATATTTCTCTGACATTGCATCATAAGTACTGGGTGTGCTCTAGTGTGTCCTTGACATTGTTTCAGCCCAGAGTTAGCTACCACTCTCTTGCTTTTGAGGTCCTGACCTAATGCCTCTCTGAGAGAAGTGTTCTTGTTCTTCTAACATGAAAAAAAAGGGTTGAGTTCCTGCTTGCATCAGCACATCCTTATTGTTCTGGCTACTTTCTCCAGATTTTTTTTTCTCCTGCGAGTGAAGTTGAGTGAGACGGTCATCAGAAGTTTGTTTTCATAGAGCTTAGAAGAAAGTGTTGGACCTTGAAAATTCATGTAGTCTGACTGTGCTGTGGTGGGGGGAAAAAAGGGTATGAACATGCCAGTGGTTGCTAGTTAAATTAGTATACTCTATTGAGGATTACTCTATTTCCAGAATACTACATTAAATTATGTGCAATTAGTATCTAGTTCTTTGCATCCCAAATATCTAATTAAGCAGAACTTTATGAGCGTTTGAGACTCAAAGAAGATATGTTTAGCATGCAGTCCTATGGATAAGCAAAAATATAGATAAAAATGTTGATGCTGGGTTTTGCCTTGCAAACTTGCTGAAAGTTCATGTTTGAAGAATATATTTCAGTAAGAGTGTCTATCCTTTCTAAAAATGAATGTGAAGTATACCAAATGAACAAAGTAGCATGATCATGAAGTTCAAACCCAGTATGAACCCAGCCAGAATCATGTAAGGGAACTTTAAAACATGTTATAAAATTATTGTAGCCATCTAAACCAAATTCTAAAAAAGCATTACTGTTCATACCATGTGTGAGGGAATGCTGCAAGTGTCAATATCCTGACAGAATCCAGCACTGAAATTTTACTTTACTTTTTGCTTAGAATAGCCTAATGTGACATCATACAGACAGCGTATTTTGAATGGGTAATGTGACATTTATTGAAAATGTCTGGCTCTCCTTGTAAGTGCAGAATAAACATTGCAAACTCATAAAAATATTTTCAAAGTCAGTTTTTCACCAAAATCGATGACTAGGCATGTTGTACTTTTCTGAGAGCAAGACCTGGTTCATGGAAGTAAGGTAAAAGCAGACGTGTAAATCCTCCTATCAAAGTTGCTGCAGTGTTGCTCTTGCTCCAACCAGAGACAAACAGTAAAGCTAAGGATGTTTTCCTGTGGTCAAAAATTAATCCATTGGCATTCATGAGGATTGCAAAGCACATATGTAGTCTAAACATAGGAGCTGGGAGGATTGTGTCTACTTGGCTTGTCTCTAGTGCTCAGGAATCTCAAAAACTAGACACATCAGACCTTTGTGCAGATTTTACAGCACTGGAAATTGTGAGACTGAATAGCCTGAAGGAACTGCTGATAAGTTTTGTTCTGGAGATCACAGGAGCTTTCAGATAAACATTGAACCCACTGGTCCAGTACTGTGGGTCAAACTCGTTCAGATTCCATTACTTTATCTGAATTGCACAAACTCTATTACATAATCTATAAAAAAAATGAAATATCCCATAGCTCAGTAACCTCGTTATCTATGAATTACCAGGAGCATCCCTCTCAAAAACAGCGTTATGAACTTACTTCTCACTGGGTACAGAAGAGGGTTTTGACTTTAGGAAGCCAAATCTGCCTGTCCTGTACTATATTGTGTGATCCCAAGGAAAACCAGTGGTTGAGTTGGTGTCTGAAAAGGAGGCTGTAGGGACACAAGATATGAAGTTTAAGAGTTAGATCTAGATCATGGAATTCTTGGAGAAAACTGGAAAAAGTGCTCTTTCAGAAGTAAGAGCAAAACTTTGCTTCAGTTCCTGTGTTATTGAGGACATGAACGGAGCAGGGCAAATACAATAAGCAATCAGGTCTTTTTTTCCTCTCCTTTGTTATGAGGGGAAGGGAAGCATGCATACAGTTCCAATAAATGCTGAACACTTCAGGAAGAAGAGAGATTTGTTTTATTGTTTATTCTCAGATGATTCCCTGATAGTCTGGAAGGACTGTTAGGACCTGATTATGTAGGAGCGGGACAAATTTGCTGCTTAAATGAAGAATGTCAAGTAGCTGTTGGGATGGAAGCCAGGCTGACAACACTGCACAGAGACTTGTGCAAGGTACATTCTGAAACCCTTCTGGTTTCACAGTGTGCTGTAATCCAGAACTTTGCTGCTGGAACTTTCACGTGCAGAAGAAATTTGAAAAAAAAGAAGATGTCTGTGCAATTATAATATATTTGACCATTTGCAAATGGGAGCATGTTATGAAGTCTTTTCAAATGCATGTCTGGGTTGGGAAGAGAAAATGAGAATCCAAATTATTGTTGGGTATTTACAGAATGACTTAGTCCTACTTTCTTGAACATAATTTGTTGCACAGATAAATATTCATATAAAGCCATTACACTCACTGTTACTTGTTTTCATATGGGCTGTGTGACAGACACGGTATGTACTTGTAGTTGACTTCTCAGTCTGATCTTGTTGCTAATCTAATCCTTTTCATACCTTAGCCTCTGAAAAAAGGCCCATGTCCAGGGCCCTTTTTTATCTGAAAATGCACAACCCAATGCTCAATAATACCACGTGAACAGGAAAACTCCCTTGGCCGTTAAATCCTCCAAAGACTTCTTGCATTTGCCTTGCAAAGTGTGTTGATGTATTGAGCTGCTATGGCGTAGCTCAGCCAAGAGCAGCTCTATCTTCACTGGGGATTTTGGCCCACCTTTTCTGCACATGGAGACCTTATTTTTTATTTTTTTTTTTATTTATTTATTTTTCTCAGGGTTGTATATTTGAGCATGCCTATTGCCTATTTCCAAGCACTTACTCTGGTCCAGAAGGAATCAATGGTGTTGGGGCCTCCACCCTCCTTTGTTTCTTAGGTGAACTCCGATTTTTCAAAGTAGGCAGGAAATTGTACTCTTTTCCTTTGGTCCATTTCTTTGAATGAAAGTGAAAAAGAAGTGTCCTTGATGTCTAAAAGGATAGCTTAAAAAACAATATCTGGATGTCACCCATCCCTTGGAAAAATGAGACGAGCTTTTTGGTGCTTCCAGAAGTCATCATGCCTCTCTGAGCTCCTTGGAGCTCTTTGCACCTGGAAATTTCCACCCTCTTGTGTGACAGTTCTGTGCACTAAAGCCTTGCCATTTTGTCCTTAACACTGAATGAAGCTGTGTCTAGAAGGCTTTTCTGGTACGATGGATGTTTTATTTCTCTTTTGTATATTACCAGGATGCCTGTCCACTCAGGGATCGGAAGGATAGTGTGCAGTATTTGCCATGTTATCAAACTTACTTCAGTCACATTAGTCCTGGATGCTGAGTTTTGGTACACAGAGAGTAAAATGTGATATGTTCTTATTGTGCTTTGTAGATAATGACAGAGACTACAAAGGAGAGAAAGACATGTTCCCTAATACCAAATTAGTTTTTTCTTTCATGCTAATATTTCCTTTCATGCTAATGAACAACAATCCATGTTGTTCAGCTGATTTATCTATTATAAAAGGGAGCTCAGTTTTCTGTAATGATTATTGGATCTCAGAAGTTGCTACTTTAACTTGGTCATCATGAGAGGGCTTATAGAATCACTGGTAAAATGTACGGTTTTCCATAGTTCTTGTGTGATAGAGATAATCCCACTATCCCAGACTTAGAAAGGATTTTCCAGGAAAACACTTAAGTTATAGGAAAATATCAGTTATGTGGTGAATAGGTTCCCATGTTGATCATCAAAGAGTTATTCTTGTTGCAGAAATGAAAGCGACAATATTGATGCTGATGCTGTATTGTGAATTTGTGCCATTTTTATGCACATTCGTTGCTGGTAATTCTGGTGAAGTAAAGTGGTACTGGAAAGGATATTCCATAAAAATAATGCTAAAAATAGGATTAAAATTTAACATCCAACAGAAAGAGTTTTAGTTGTAAACATTAAAGCTTTTTGTTTGTTGGACCTACAGTGATTTTCTCTTTAAATGACAACGTATCAGACTAACATCCTGTTACCTAAATGTTTACACTTGGTTTGGTCAGTAAATGTCCAGTATATTTAGGATGCTTTTTGAGATAGGTGCATTTTTGTTACCTCTCTTTAGCTAAATGAGCCACTGTTCTGCTCTTTCCTTCAGATTAGAGGGAAGATAGGAAGCTGTTTCTTCCCTATAATACAGAGTATAGGAGTTTGGTAAGTGTTTGGAGTACAGGCAGTGAGGTTCCAGTGCTTTTGCCTGGTTTGGAGGACATGAGTGGAAGGAACAGGAACACGGTATCAAAACGGAACGAGCCAAATTATAGTCAGCAAACAGGATGATAGACTTCCTGGAAGCATTTAGTTTACTGCTCAAGTTGATTTAATGATAAGTCAGTTAACGTGTGCATTTTTTTTTTAAGCTCTTCTTTTTAAGAAGAACAACAAATTCAACAGTACATACTACTGCATCACCATTTAGTTGCTGGAATTTATTTTATGACAAACATAGCTGTTTGTTTTAGTTGTATATTTTATTCTTTCAGTTGGTTGCAGTCCATAGCAAACTTGAGAAGTCAAGACTAGCACTTAGTTCCATAATTCAGGAACTAAAATAAGGATGTGGGCTGCTGCTGCTGCTGCTATGTAATTGGCCATACTATTTTAGGATGAAAGGTTAGGGTCAGATCTCTTGGGAATGATGGTTTTGTTTATCTATAGAGATAGAATCCATTCTGTAAATCATTGCACTGCAGTCTTCACAGCAGAAGAGGCTAGAAAACTATTTTGAAATGAAACTCTGTCTCTTCTAAAAAAAAAGCCTGTGGAAAGTTTCTAACTCTGTGGATTTGGCAACTTTGCTCTGTACTTATCCCAGTTTCTTTCACAGGCTGCTGGAAAAAATCAAAGTTTAGCAATTAGTGATTTTTAACAGGCAGTTTTGGGGAAGTAAGATTAAGCCTGAAAGACCAAGCAATCTGCTTTTCTTTTTCCTTCCTTCTGACAGAATTTCAGCCTGCTAGTGTAGTGTCCACTTCATTTTTGTGTGTTAAGTATTAATTCTTCTGGGCTTGTGCTTCATAATTTAAAGCGAACCCATCTTCCCACAAGTTTTCCTCCTTTTTCTCTTAATTTTTGGTATAAAAGTGAATACTGAAGATCTGGAATAGTGTTAGTGGAGAGCACCTTGCCCTGACCTTGGTGCCTCACTAGACTCCCTGCTGCTGGCCCTTCCTACAGCCAGGATCTAAGGAAAGAAGGCACATGAAGAGGTTTCTATCAGGATCGTGTATAGACAGAGGACTTTAAAACTTGATCTTGGCATCAGCTGTCTTACTAAAGCTGCTCTGTAGCCATGGTTTTGCTTCTGAAGCTATTTTACCTGCATTTTCAAGCTATCTTTGCCGGTACATTCATGTAGTGCTGTGGCTCAGATGGGTTGGTCATTTCTGTGCCAGCTATTCCCTGTTCCTTAAAAGGGGGAATAAGGCTTTGTAGTGGAGGAGCAGCACATTGTAGTCAGAAAATGAATCTGTGGTCACAGTAGCTTTTATTACTGCCCGACAGATGAGCCTTTCCATGGCTCCCTGTCTGCAATGCCTTTGGTTCGCCCAGGTATGACAAATTATAGTGATCTATTATGAGCACAAGGAAAACTTGCAGAGGCGTCATTTCCTCATCCAGAGGAAGGACTGCAGGATCCAAAACTATTGAAGATGCTGGAAAACAATACTTGATATTTATTTATGGTTTTCTTGATTTCCTGGTCCCACTAACACCATTGTTCCCTTGTGTTGTTCTTAGAAATCTGATATCTGGGCTTTTGAATGGTTTAGACAATTCTTTTTTTACTTTGGAGAATAGGAACTGAAAGTTCATCACAGCAAATTCATGAATGAAGTAAAAAATAAAATAATAAAATGATGTTCCATATCCTTGTGTAACCTCATGTGGAAAGACTCAGTGAGACATCAGTCTGTAGAATCAACATGGGGGTCTTGGGAAGCAGCAGTATGTCCTGGTACGAGCAGCACTCAGTGCTGTCGAACTCCAGTTGAGTATTAACAGATGGCAGTTGCCACCAACGTGCTCTGCCTGTGCTTGCCTGCAGTTATGGTACTGGTGGTTTGGTGAGGAGGATGATTTGCATGATGCTTTGACAGCTGAATATGCTCCTTTCTTAATTTAAATAGTGGTCCTACAGACTGTCCCTGTGGACTGATGGGGAGTGAGAGTTTTCTTGTACTATTTTTTACATGCTATTACCTAAAAAAATCCCCAATCCTTTCTGCTTCAGCCATAGGATGGTTTAAAGCTTTTGATTACAGCCTAAAAGAATGAGCTTCTTATTTCAGGGGAAGTTAATAATAAGCTCTCTTGTCTTAGGCTTCCAGCATTCAAGAAAACAATTTCATTAAGAAGGTGATGAAAATGGTATTGTTAATAAGGTTTTGCCTTCTGTTTCCTTATAAAAATGAATGAAAGGAACAAGAACAGCCATGCAGTCTTTGTGTTCCTGAAGAACACACTCTTCACAGACGGTGTGGTGAAGTTGAGCAATTATGCTGGGAACTCATCAAAGCCAAAGACAGGCCATAAACCTACGTAAGGCAAAAGAGAAAGTCTGTGCTTGAGTAGAAAAAGCAGAAAAGAAATGATGAGTGAGAGAAAGATAGCCCGTGAATGTGTGAGAGATTATTTCTCCCCATCATGCATGTAGAATCCAGCTGCATGGGTCTTGAAATTAGGATTTTTTTTTGAAAGTAAGGTAATCCAGCTAATATGGATAAATTCAGTTGGTGTGGTTTTATTCCTGCAGCTTTATTCTGAATGTCAGGATGCTCTAAAATCATCTACTTGGGGATCATTGTATCCTTCAAGAAATGAAACCTCTTTGACGGACATAAATGGAGATTAGCATGTAAATATCCTGTGATATAATTAATGTTCTGCAGATATGTAGATGTTAGCATAAAGGAAAAAGAGAGCTAGTTTTTTATCATATACTCTTTTTGATAGTTATCAAGCCATTAAAGAAATAAAAGATGAACTATTCTTTGCGTTTGCGCAGTTGATGCATCTCATGAATCAGATATAAGCTAAAAAAATATTGTTAGTGATTGCATTTCCATGGAAATTGGCTCAAACCCATATAGGCAGATGGAAATTCACAAGACCAATTCAGGGCAAACAATAGGGACATATAATAATCTTTTATTTTTTGTATGAAACTGTGTATAAAGTAACTTAAATTTTGATAAAATTGTATTCTTTTTGTATTGGAGTTAAGACAACTAACACTGGCATCTAATCTTCAGAAACCAGTACTTTTCTCCTCTATTGATTGTGTTATTTGTATAATGAATTAAAGTTTGGCTTCAAAGTGTAAAATATTAAATACTTACATGAACTGCAATGTTTATGAAATACTTTTTAAAATAAAAAATATTTTAATTAAGATACTTTTAGTTTTTCAAGGTGAATTTTAAACCCATTTCTTGTCATCGGGACATCTTCTGGGGAGAATCAGTCCTGATTGTAGTTTAGTCTTTTAAAACTCCAGTAAGATACAGTTGAATGAGGTCCTCTTCTTTCACTGAATGTCACCGATTCCTGTAGGATCCTGAATCAGAAATGCTGGGGGTCTGGCTCTGCAAATCTGAGAGCTGAGCCTGTGGCAGTATGCATAAATTGTAAACCTCAATTTACTGCTGCAGCCGGTTTGGTATTTCAGAGTGTGCTCGTTGTTTAGTTTGTTCAACCTATTTTCCAAGGAAATGTTAATTTTATTTTTCCTCCCCAGACCTTCATACCTTAAGTAACTACCATGACTTTGGTCAGCCTTGCTTACCAGAATTCAGTGTTCTGTTCTGCCTTGGGAAGTGTCCATTGACTAGTTGACAAGAAGATCGCATTACTGTTAAGAAATACTCTAATTTGGTTTCATTTCTGCCATCGGACAAATACGGTCTAAGGTGCAGGTGTTAGATAACCTGCTGTTGGTAGCAATTAATACGTCTTGGGTTTTGTGGACTGATTGTTTACTGGTTAGGGATGGCAGAGGGCATTCATATCACAGTGTTACATTCCTTTTAAAATTCTGAAGCGTGAAAACTAGGAGTGATAGTAGGAGCTTTTAGTTTGAACAAATACTGAAGACTAAAAGTTGTTTTGTACGAGTGCAATGGGACTGTATTTGTCTGACAGTGACATTTGGTACTACGTGGTGGTACAACCAGAATAGTATAATTCTCAGTAAATTATTCTTTTAAATATATGTAAGCATGTGTGTTTCTGTGTGTGCTTGAATACCCACCACTATCACTATCTTGAAAAGTAGTCTGCCACTAAATTTGTTGCTGCTTTCTGACCTCTTTACAAAGAGACCCTGCTCTCTGTCTTCGAATTCCTTTGTGAAGAAGATCCAGCTTTCCAATGACATTTTGAGAGCTTTGGAGTCATACAAAAGGGAGTAGGGGGGGAGGAGGAAGAAGAAATTTAAAACTGCAAACCCATGTCACTTTACGAGGGCAGGCATATAGGACTTCTGCTTGGTTTAACTGTCTGAATTCAAATACTCCCTTGAAGGTTTGCACCAAAAATTTACTGCTCTACGTGTCTGTATAGAAGGAACATTGCTATTAAGACCATTTTGTTGCTATTAAGAGAATTGCTATTAAGACAGATTGCTATTCGGCTGCCAGAATGGTTCTCCTGATCCCGGGTGTGGGGTGTATATAGTCTTGGACTTCAAATTAAGGATTGGATTCATGGAGATGCTTCAGCCACTTTGTTCATGGGGGGCTATTGTCAAAGCTCACTTTAATGACCATTCTGGCTGCTTTGGCTGTTCTGGTACATTGTTCCTGGAAAGTTCTGATTGAATTGATTTATAGTTACTGTGACACATCCAAGGCCAGTGGATAGGTTGCAGGTTAGTATTATCTTGGATTTCGAATAAACTCTAGTTTATTGTACACAAAATTGCGAGCTTTTATTTCCCCCATGATTTGCAGAACATGAAAGCACAGGAGTGCAACAACATACTTGAACATCATATGAAAACTGCTCTACGGGTATGATTGCAAATGCATCTGGAAATGCAAATCTTAGTATTCTTAAATAGTGACAATGTTGTAGGCATATTTGGTCATTACTGGTCGGAGGTAAGCATGCTTGGGATAACTGTAAAAGTGTGGATTCTCTTTAATTTTTATTGTATTTCTTGGGAGCACATTTTCCATGATGCTTTTTTTTTGTTTGTTTTGTTTATCCTAACTTTTGTTGACAATAGTAAAGCCTTGCTTTGGGTCTGGGATTATTTGCTGTTTTCAAGGCCTTTTTATAACTTAGAGTCTGTATTTATTTAATAATTCTTCAGTACTGTCTGTGTTGCTAAACTAGTGGCTGAAATGAGTTCAGAAGCCAAGAACATCTTAATTCTTGGTGAAATAAGTAATCTAAAATAACACAGTTTTCTCAAGACCTTATTTTGCCTTGCAGATAAAAGTTGTTCCACAGTGCATTTAAGAAGCAGTGTCATTGTAGTATAGACCTGGATTTTTTCTGATAATGGAAATTCTCAGCCAGGTACATTTGAAGGAGAAGCCAAAGTATATATCGTTGTCTGGGAGTTTTTGCAAAATAAGACAATTGTCTTATTAAGACTCAGAAATGTGGCACATAATTGTTGCATGAACTGAGGCATCATTGCATACAAGTCTTATCTAAATACAGACCTGTCTAAACGGTGAGCAATAGGAATTACCCAAGACATGAGAGGGATTTCCGTATGTAGGGAAGCATTCTGATTAGCACTGATTGGGAAAGAACTTAAATGGGATGTTTCACCTTTTTTTCTGTGATCAGGAGAGCACTTTTTAGAAGTACTATATTCACTACAGCTTCCTTGTTGGCTTTGCAAAGAATTGAAATTGGGGTAGAAAACTGCTCTTTCATATTCTTCTTTGCTTTGTGTTTTTCTTGGCATAAGTGTGACAAATGACAGCCAGAATTGGCACAGAATAGTGTTTTAGAAGCACACTTTATTTACACAGCTCTGGCAATAAAAATTGTAGAACTCTGAAACATTCTAATTCCTAATTAGCATGTATCCATATTAAACCTTAAATAAACTCCTAATGAAGGACTGTGCATTCCAATATTAGGAAAAAAAAGTGTTATGTTTTGAAAACTGAGCATGTAAAAAGGGTTTGGTGGGCTTCCATTATGATTGCCTCCTAGTAGTTGCAACTTTTCTCAGTTTATGGGTAAGGCAGTTGATTTTTTTTTTTTTTCAATTGGCTGCCTTAATCATGAAGGACTTAATAATTTTTCACCGGTCCTGAGTGAACCTTCTTCCCTTTTTCAGATGCAATAGGAATTAAGATTTGGATTTAAACTCTGAAGGTGGAGAGGTGATATGTTATTTCAGGTTTCCTTCTCAGAATTGGTGATAAAGATTATGGCTCTCGTAATTCTGGTGGATATTTTTGAGTCAGGAAAGGCTCAAACTTGTTTTCAAACATGTTAAAGAACTTTAGAAAGATATAGGAGATGAGCACAGTATTAATTTCTTGTAATATTTTTGAGAATTTTATTATTTTTCAATTTGAATCAGAAAATATAAAAAATCCTTCCAAAGGGGTAATTTGTGACAAATGTGTTTCTCATCTTGATGTATCACGTATTTCTCATCTTCTACACTTTCTGAATTTCCTGATTTGCTACAAGAAATTTGATGTGTAGAATTAAAGATTTGTCTTAAAAATATTTTGGAAATGTTGAATTCTTCCGACTTGATATTCTGCTACTAAAACAAAAAAAAAAATTAGAAAAATCATCATTTTGAAAGACAAAACTAATTGAAAATTTAAGATTTTTTTCAAAATTGAATAGAATATGCAGACATGTTTGCATAAAAGAAGCAGAAACTATAGTATGAAGTATAAAGGTTTCAAACATATGAATTCTTTTCTAATTATGATTGCAATATAATGAGAATGTACTGTTGCCTCCAGATGCACACTTGTTCTGAGTTTCCTAGATTCTTGTTTTGATTTGCTGTTAGTGGACACAGCTGAATTCACTGAGATTTCCTAATAAGAACCTAGTGTTCTGTAAATTCAGGAAACTGCTGACTTTTATGAGAGGTAAACTGTGTTGGTGGACGTCATTTCTTTTCCATTCCCGCTTGAGTAATACAAGATCAGTTATGTGATTAGCAGTATATTATTCACTTCATAACATGCACCAACAGGGCCATATGATGTATTGCCACAGGGAATTCCTCATATGTGTGAACATTTTTCAATACAGAGTGTCTTTTTCTAAAAAAAAAATCTTAAAATCTTCAAAATGCAATGAAGATTAATCTTGGCATGCTGGAAACACTTCATTTATTGATATAGGTGCCTCTTGTTTGGTTGGTTTATCTGTTGCAATCCCAGCAGACCGCTCAGAAATTCACGTGGGTTAGGCAAATCCACTCTCTTGCCTTCCACAACCGTTCCCTTGGTGTTGCTGAGACTGGAATCTAACCTGTTTGCAGGTTAGTTTAAAATCTATCCTGTTTCAATGGGATAAAGTCCTGGTTAGCAGCAACCCATGTTGCATAAAATATTGACCAAAAATATTAGACAGACTCTGCCTTCTGTTCAGCCTGCAGATGAATGTACATCCCTTATGCCAGTGTATGGCCTTTTGCTAAAGCTCTAGTTAAGCTATATTTTAATCAAGTGTAAATTTAGGAGATCGTCTAGCAGTTTTCTGTATGTGACATCAGATCATAGGAGAATGTGTGAGCCAGCCTGACATCCAGCCTGCTATTTGGTAATTCATTTTGGCATGATCTCAACTGCAAGTGTGCGAGTCACTCCATTGTTACTCGCCAACCAAACTTCTGTGGACCAGCAAGAGCATAGCTAGTCTTGGGAAAAAGAGGTTCCTGAAATGAAGATACTAGGTATGGGTGACAGTATTCTTGACATCTGTGAAGAAAAGGAAGAGGTGTCTTCTGCACTGTGCCAGGAAAAGGTTGTACTAAATCTTTTTGAGAATGATTTCAGTACCAGGAAGAGGGTGGAGACATCTGACTTCCCGCCTGGCTGTGGGGAGCTGGACTTTGGCTATAAATCTCTTGCTTTCATCTGCTATGGAGCTGAAAGGAAGGAAGGGATCAAAAGTGAAAGCACAGTCATAGTTCAGGTGATTTTAGAGGTGGGGAAGATCAGTGTAGGGGGCACTTCCTTGTCAAAGGAGGGAACTGACTTAGGAGTCTCAGCATGCATGAAAGGAAGAACAAGATGTGCAGTGAGAAGTCCAAAAATATTCTCAGTGACTGCAGAAAGGGTGATTGAAATACAGAACAGGGTAAGGAAAGGTTTTCTTGTTCTTTTCGTGGAAGAAGTTTTTTTATATGGTAAAGAAAGAAAATAAAAAAAAAAAACACATGATAGAGAAAGGGTTAAGATTATCCTGAAATGTGTCAGCAAATTAATCATGTATGAGAAGGTTATGAAGTTCTCTATGCAATGATTTGTGTGTGTTTACTTCTGAATTCATGTTTACTTAAGAAGCCAGGGATGGTCTTTCAGGCAGAGTGATGCCCCTTGGGATCAGACAAATGGAGAAGGGAATAGTTTGGTTAGTTGTGAAAGGAAATTAGCACCAGAATGGAAACTATTGCAGATGTGATCTGTCTCTTCTGTACTTACAGGTATCAGAATATGAAGCCAGCTTTGAAAGTGGCTCTAGGTACAGTAGAGAGAAAGAATGTATCTGACCTTGGCTGGTGCTCTATGCTGCTGGTTGTGATTCATCCAGTCCTGCAGGCAAGATGGGAGAAACAGGTGGTGCCTCAGCTGGTGAATCACTGGAGAGAGAAGAAGAGTCTTTTGTTCAGTAGCAGAAGCCAGCCTGAGCAGCTACTGCCACTGCTTCTGGCATAGGTTAATGGGAAGAGGAGAGTAAGTACACAGTGTTTGCCACAGCTGCTATTGCTGTTGGAGTCTTCTCTATTGATTTTTTTTTTTTTTTTCGGTGGCAAAATCAAACAAAAGTGCTTCAACAAAACTGCCGTAGTGTTCTTCTGGGACTATTGTGAAAAAAAACCCCAAAATATTTTCTGCCATCCAGATGCCTATAGATACAGGAAGAATATAAAGAGAAAACATGGAAACCACAGGTTTTTTAACTTTATGTTCTAAATTTGTGAAGATGAGCCTATTATCATAGACTCAAAATTTTCGTATAAAAATATGAACATTTTCCTTGTTGTGAGTTTCTTTTAGGGTTTTGTCTTTTGACACTGTGCAAAATCAAATTGTATTCAGTTTTAATGTACATAACATCTTGCTAGCTTTATTCAGCAGACTTCAATATGATAGGTTGGGCACTTTAGTTGAACTAGTTTTCCTAAAGTGAAAATGTACAGGAAATGACCTTATTAAAAACATGTATGCTTTTTGCAATCCACTGTGGTTTTGTTTGTGACAGTAGAGATTTAAGGGTAGAAGAACTTAAAAGTCTGAGGGGAAAAAATAAGTAACTTTTTAAAAATTCTTCTCTCAAATAAAACCCAGTATTTATTTCTAGGCTCAAAAAAGTAGGACTGCTTTCAGAAAGCTAGTTACCTTTATCCTGTGATCCAGGTGCTCTGACATAATTTCAGGACTTAAGTTTTTGTCTGTCAGGAAGGCAAAAACTCTTTGTGCCCTGGGAGTCTTCTGCAGCCAGACTTCTTTATTTTCCCTGAGTTCATTCCAGATGTCAGAGAAGTCATTTGTGCTGTTGGCAGCTCCATGTGCTATCTGCAGCAGTGGTAGGTTTTTTCTTTTTTTTTTCCCTTTCCCCAGCACACAGAGCAACTATGGAGAAAGAAACCCCACCAAACAACCAACAATGCTACTCTTATTTTGATAAGAGCAGAAGTCAAAATCCCCGTAACAGGAACCCAGTGTGAAAAACCCTCTGTGAAAAATGCAGCCTCGCAAAATGGCAGCAGACCAGCAGACAGGCAAACACATTAGTGTTTATTTGGCCTAATAAACAGATTCTTTTATAATTCTTTGAATTTGGATTTTCAGTGTTTTATGTTTTAATTTTCACTCCCAGTGTTTCCTGATCTGTGTTACTGCAATGTCAGGTAAAGGGTGAAAAGAACAGGGAGTAGTACAGGAAGTGTGTAACAATAGTTTGTGGGAAATAAATACACAGTCATGAAAAAAGGATGTAATTATCTTCATTGATATTATTAGCATGGAATCTTCTCCAAATGATCTGTGTAATTTTTTGCCACATTTCTCAAAGGTAGAGTTGAATTACTCTCCTCCTTAGCAGCGTGGTCTAGGGACTCTGAGTCATAGCCAGAAATAGAGGCATTTATGTCCCCAGTAGGACCTGAGTGGAGTTAGGAAACTTCAGTACTGAAGTGTTACATATTTTATGTGTAGGTGCTCCCCTACTCCAAAGGCCTCAGTTGGTACCTCATGTTTTGGTCTGCACATTTGTCAAACTTCTAAAGATCATCAAATTTCTTAAGGCATGACTCTTGCTGTTTAGAATTTTCTCAGCATTTTGAGGCATTTCTTTTCCAAAGAGGGTGTACGCTGATCATACAGATGCTATTTTGTGTTAATGAAGTTTCCAGAAGGATGCTCTAGAAAATTTAGGTTTGTAATTTGAATGTCAAACTTTATGGAGGCAGGGGTTGTTGCACTCTGAGTGACTCAAGGATATTCCTAGAATGACAGAGTTTTCCATAAACAGTTCTAAAAATTGGCAAACAAAACTGGGTGGGGTTTTTTTAATGTAAATAGCAAACATCCTCTTTTATATTTACTCTTCACCTGATCTTTAAGATTTATGGCGCCCAGCCAATGTGCTGCTCTGAAATGTTGCATGGAGATCTCTTAAAAGAGAAATCATCTTTAGTCTGGCTGGCAGAGAGTGCCACATCAGGGAATCTCCATTTGCAGTGCTGTAAGGTTGAATCACTGTACTACAGCAATGTAGCTAGAATGCTGGTGGCACAAGATGAAAATTTGGAAAACTGTATTCTGTTTTGACCACGTGTCTTTGCTATTACTTGAGAAAACTAAGAATTGAAAGGACGTTAAAGGGAAACTCTGGAATTCACTTGAAAAGCTTTGGGAAAGTTGAGGGACTAGGTGACAGTGGTCTGGGATACAGGGATACACAGAGATCTATGTTATTCCCTGTGTTTGATGTTGTGTTATGAAACATCTACACTAATGTAGATGAATCTTTTTCTTTTGTCTAAGAATGGGAATCATGTATGACAATTGATTCCTAGAGTTGTTTACTCAGTCTAGGAGCAGGATCTGTTCCATGTGTGTCCTTTGTAATTGCTTTGCTCCCTCATGTAATGTGGTGCTCAGTAATGAGTCTGGACTTGAAGCAGCATATTTTAAGTAACGGTAGAATTTTTAGAAGAAACTCAGTGGTGTTTCAGAGCAGTTTCTGACTTCTTGCTGTTTTTTTGTTTTGGTTTGGTTTGCTTTGGTTTTTTTGTGTCCAGTTCTTTAATAAATCATAAATTGGCTGAGATGTCCATTTTACTTTCTTTCCTTTTTTTTTTTTTTACAGGTGTGTTTTTTTCTATGATTGTTAATACTTTATGCAGTTTATTTTCAAAAGCTTCTATGGTTTTTTTTCCATTAACTCAGGAGCTGACAGCTGCTGAGTAGGTTTCTACCCATCCTTATATATTTTCCTTTTAAAGTCTGTAATTTCTGTGTTGGGGTCCTCCGTACAGTTTTGTCTACAAATTACCTGCTTTTTCTTTGTTTACTAATTTTTGAAGAACTGTTCGTGGTTTTTCTCGGTTGATGCTCAAATAATTCTGGAGATTTTTTGAGTAGTCAGCTCTCTCTCAGACCTGCCATGTGTTCATACATGTTCAGAGACATTTGTCTTTTCACAGTTGCAGTGCTGGATTAAGGTTATCTTACACTGTAAAAAAGCAATTACTTCTCCATCCTCCTGCCTGATGAAGGCTGTCTGTTCTCCCTAGCAAAGTCCTAGTGGAGAAGAGTTATGTGCATGGAGTCAGTGGTGTCTCCATGTTCCAGAAAGGGAGTTGGTAAGGCGATTTGCATCCTGGAAACCTGGATCATTACTTTGCGTTACTCACTCCACAGCAGTTGAAGTCCACCAAGGATCGGTCTTGGTGGCACATGAATGGAGGGAGACACCTCCATCCCTACCTGCATTCCCCTGAATTCTGTTATGGCACTCTTCCTAGAAAATGTGAGATTATTCCAAATATTTTGCAATATGTGTAGCTTTGTAGTGCTCCTGTGTAAGTGCCTGAAAGATTCAAATGGTCACATCCATTGGTTTTTGGGACATAGCATTATGCTTTTTTTTTCAGGAAGCAAATTTGCCTTGATAGGGACAACAATGGAGCTCTAAGCAATCTGGTCTAGTGGAAGGTGTCCCTGCCCATGTCAGGGTGTTGGAGTGAGATGATCTTTAAGGTTCCTTCCAACCCAGGTGATTCTATGATTCTGTAATGATTCTGTGATTCAGGTGGCTAATCTGGGGGAAAAACTCGCATCATGACTACACAGGCCCTACAGTGTGAGTACAGAAAAATATTACATGGCTTGTGCCAAGTTTCTGGAAGGGACTGAAGTTATCCCAGGCCTCCCTACCTTAATTAGCGGTTTGTGTCTAGGTTCTGCAAGAGTTTGGATTTTCCTGGATTTAGTTACTGATAACCTCTGCAGATGTGATGTCTGGGAGAGTGCTGCTTGGACAACTGTTTATTGCAGCTGATTTATACTCTTCATGACCTCATGACTCTTCGGCTAGTGTCTTGAATCACTTGAGAATAACTAATGCCTCAGCTCTCAGTTCCTTCTCAGTTTCACCTTCAGCCAACTTAATGTTCACCTTCCTTCACAGCTACAGGAAATGAAGATCCCCTGACATGACATGAGTGCAGATGAGCAGTATGTTTGGTCTATGGGGAAATAATGTGAACAGAGAGAAATTACAGATAGTAAAAATAGATATGAGTTTCAGGGGCAGTTCTTGTAACTCTTTTTTGCTCATCAGTTTTAAGGCATATTTAATAGTGTTGCATGGTTTAGTGAAAACTTCCAGAAATTAACTTGGAGTCCTGCAGGCTTTCACTCGCTATGGGATTGGTTGCACACAGCAAATTTGCCATAACCCCTGAGGGTATTCATAGCAAGGAACAATAGAAAGGGCTGTTGTCCACGAACAGTTAAGTGCTGCAAATGAGTTAATGGCATTTTTTTAGCACCAATAAAACATTAGAAAGAAAGAGGGGTTTAACGAACTAGAAAATCCATATCATTGTAGAGAGTGATAGGAAACATACAGTATGCTGGCAGTTTTCCACACTTAATTCGGTTTATGTCCTGGATAACTAGATTTGACTCTTCAGTAATAAAAATGTGTAATGCAAGCTACACAGTCCTCTTCGGCAGAGAAAGGATCTGCTGCTTGGGAATAAAAATGTTTAAGTGCCAGCAGAGAGAAAAAAGGGTTGCTGTGACTGCTGTCTTTCCACACAGGGGTTATTTATTGTCTCTTTTATAGAATTTGCACCATGCCAGAATTTAGATGAGCTCATGTACAGTGTACAACGCACAGTGACTGAAATGGTTATGAAAGACATGACATTGGTGCGCTTGTGGTGCCAGGTTTTAATGACTAAAGAATATGTGTGTCTGTGTGAAGAATTATCAGTGTAAGATTTTAGTGTGTAGATATTTTTCAGAACATACCCATGTCTTTGTAATTAATTGAATTAATGAAAATTAATTCTGTTCTTTGTACCCGAGATATTTATTTCTTTTGGAATGACTTACTATACGTATCTTCTTTTTGTGTCTAGTTCTTGAATGTAAAATAAAAGAAAACTTAGTATTTTGGTATTTCGTTGGTGATATTACTACTTTCTCATTTGATCCCCAGAGATTATGTTCTTGGGGAGGGAAGAGGGAAGAGTTTTCATTAAGCAAAACCAAGTATAGCTGACTGTTGTTTAAGCCAATTTACTTTACAGTAGGTTTGATTATTAATACATCTGAGATCTGACTTGAGGTTGCTATAGTAAAAGTTACATTTCATAATAGTATCTCCTGATTAGTTTAACTTGGAAATTAGCAGCTTATTTTGGCTTTTCTTGTACTTGATTTGTGAAGTGCTAGAGTAAGATTTTGAAAATTAATACATTTTGCTCTTTCTTGGTTGGAATATGAATGCAGGGTGGAGTGGTACTTCAGAGAATGCTCAGTTTCTCAGCTTCATTAATATTTTACTGTATAATTTTTAACACTGTGTTAGAATAACAGGACTACGAAATGCTTGATAAATAAAATACTTGTTTTAGATTCTAGATAATATTCTGATGTGACTCTGTGTCAAATCTGGGAAACAAATTAAAGCATAACATACCAGAAGTTGTTCGGATCTTCCTGAAATAACTTTTTCCTTATTTGTCTTGTTTCATGCAGGCTTTTCTTCACCGAATGATCCAACGTGCTACTGCCAAAGAGGATAAAAATGTCACAGAAGAGACAGTTAAGGTTAGTATCCTAATTGCATATTTCTTCTGTTTTGTATCTGATGTTTCATTTACATATGGTTTATTCTTTTGCAGATGTTGTTTTCAAATATTGAAGATATTCTTGCAGTTCACAAAAACTTCCTGTCCCTGGTGGAGGAGTGTTTACAGCCAGAACCTAATGCACAGCATGAAGTTGGAACCTGCTTTCTGAATTATGTATGCTATCTTTTATTACAGCCGTGTATAATGTTTTTGCTTTATTTTTTATATTTTTTAATTACTGTCATGATGATAAGTGTACATAGTCATGAAGATTAAATATGACTTGATTGTGTAATGTAGTGTACTTTGAAGTTATCTCTTAGTTAGTCATTTCCAATAACAAAAAAAAAGAGAGGGAGGAGAATGAAGAAGGAACGTATCAAATGGGCTAACTTTTGTTGTTTCATCATTTTATATTCACCAACTTAGCCCAGGCTGCCAAACCGAGCCCTGCAGCTTGGGCAAAGCTTCTGCCAAATGTGAGATGGAGGTACAAGGATCAGGGTTGCATGAATCAGTAAAAGTAGTACTATGCTATCTTTTTATTCCCCTTTGATGCTATGCAAAAATGTGAATATTTAGCAAAGGATTGCATGTGCTGGGTAAATTACCTTCATGGTTCTGGACTGTGAAGTTCTTTTACTTCTGACAACTGCAGTACCTCCACAATTATGTATCTCCTGTAGTAATTGGTTTCTAGGAATATGATTTTTCCTGTTTGAGCAAAACAAGGATGTTTGCGTTACAGACTTTTGCAGAATCAGGACAAATTAGTTTTCTTTCAACTGTAGTTCTAGCAAAAAGTCTAGGTTTCATTGTTATCTCTGGTTATAGTCCCATTTGCTTGTTAAGTTTTTGATTATTCATTGTGGGAGGAGAAAACTATTAACATTTTGTGGAAACATTTTACAGAATTTGAGTAACATCAGTTTTTAACTCTGCAGAAGAATGGATCGTATCTGAAAACAAGTGTTTGCAGAAAAATTGGGTAATGATGTCAGCAAATTAGCCACTCACTGTGCATTTTCTTCATGTGTGTTTTATCCTGTGTGTTTGGGGTAGTCTGGCCTGAAAATTTTCAGCAAAACTATATGAAGTTCAACAAAGTCTTGCACTTAACGAAAACATAATCCAGGAGTGCAGCACAGGCTGGGATATACAGCAGTGCTGTAGAAAGGGAACTCTGTCTGGGTGGACAACGAGCTCAGTGAGAGTGAACAGTGTGCTGCTGTGACAAAAAAAAATGAAGCCAACGGGATGCTGGGTTGCATCGGCAAGGGCATCACCAGCAGAGATAAAGAAGTCATGATCATACTCTCCTCAGTGCTTGTTGGGCCACACCTGGAATACAGTGTTCAGTTTTGGTCCCTGCTATACAAAAGAGATGTGGACAGTCCGGAGAGGGTCAAGAGAAGGGCCACAAAGATGATCAAAGGATTGGGAAGCCTGCCATATGTCTGCCTGAGAGAACTGGGTTTGTTCAGACTTGAGAAAATAAGGCTTTGGGGAGACTTTATCACAATGTTTCAGCATTTAAAAAGTGGCTATGAAGATAGAGACTCCCTTTTTACAGAGTCACATGGATAATAGGAGGGATAATGGGTACTAGTTACTTCTGGGGAAATTCAGTTGGACACAAGAGGAAGATTTTTCACAATGAGAAGAATTATCCATTGGAATAATCTTCCCAGGGAAATGGTGGATTCCCCAGCACTGGACACTTTTAAGATTCAGCTGGACAGGGTACTGGGACATTTTGTCTAGACTGTGGTTTTGCCAAGAAAGGTTGGACCAGATGATCCTTGAAGTCCGTTTCAGCCTGGTATTCTATGAATCTATGATTGAAATTCCCAAATAGTGCTTCCAGACTGTTCGTAATTCTAATTTGAGGCTAGACCTCAAATAATAAATGTAGGAAGAAGAGCTGGCCTTCTAGAGTGAAGACTGTGTTAGCTATTCAACATTGAAAAGTGTTCATACTATGTTTTATTAATTAAAAAAAAATTACCAAGATGACAAGTGAAAAACAAAGCCTTTTTTTGTTTCTGCAGAAAGAGAAATTCCGTATCTATGATGAATACTGTAGTAACCACGAGAAGGCACAGAAAGTTCTGCTTGACCTGAACAAAATAAGAACAGTGCGGACTTTTCTTTTGGTAAATAAACTTAGAATTGGTATTCTAGCCTTGTATTTTTTGACTGGACAGTTAGCACTGTCACCTCCACCATGTTACAAGTACAGGCACACCTGCAAGTGGTTAGCAGACAGTTTTGGTTGTGGATAATGTTTCCAGAGGAAGGACGTGTGTACATCACATTTTCACTACTGCACTTGGATCTGTGGGTAATACAGCTTTAGGCAATGTGCCTTTAACATGCTGGACAAGAGACAAGGCTGTGAATCTGTAGAAAGGGAAAAGAATGGAATAATATATGTGAGGAGGGATAGGGAAAGGAATTACAGAAGGGAAGTTGAAGGACTCATCAGAACTTCTGAAGAGAAGATCTACGTTCTGGTACTGTAGCCAGAGCTGTTGCAGACAGAGAAATGTTTTATTATGGATCATAGAGTAGTCTGATCTTAGACACTAACTTAATCTGGGGTTGAAAGAAAGAGCTACACAGTTAGTCTTTCACTTTATAAGACAAATAAGGAGAAGTTCTAAAATGTTAAGTATGACAGTCCCCATGGTTTTCCAACAGCAAAACCAATTTCCGTGTAAATAGTGAGTTTGTTGATGGTTGACATTAGCATTAAAAGAAGGATTCAGTGTGGAATGATTTTTGTGTTTCTTCTGAGGTGTCCTGTGGGAACAAGATTAGCTTTAAAATGGGGAGCTTACAATATTGGAACTTAAATACCTGAGAAGGTGCCCATGGATATACTGTCAAATTTTGGAGGGATCAGATTTGATTATTATGTTTTGGGACTGGAGAGCAAATGAATTTATCAGCAAAGCATCACAGATTTGTTTAAAAAGAGTGCATAGCTGCACTTACTTCCAGCCAAGTTAATGAGCAGTACATGAATTTCCTTATTGTGGGGAGTACTGGGTGATGTGAAGTACCATATCCCATTTTATTAAGAATCTCCAATTCAGCCATGTTCCATTCATGGCTAAAAAAAAAACAGCTTCAAGGTTGCCCTTTTTTTTCCTCAGTGGTTGACACAATATCCTTCACCTTGCCCCAGACTGAGGGGCTTCATACACATGGTTCCGGTATTGGTAGCAGCATGGCCAGACTCAAGAAGAAAGGGTGAATGCTGACTGCAGAGACAAAAAGCAGAATACTCTGGAGAAATATTGCAAAGAGCTTGTTTTGTGAGAAAGGAAGCTAAGTTTGCACTTGGGGCAGTCAGTGTTGTGTACTCGTGGGTACACGCAAAGGGCTTTCACGTCTGTTTTGGGTTCTTCATAGATTTGGGACATGTCTGTAGGATTAAGTGGCAGCACTCTAACTTAGAAAACAAGACATCTGACTCTACAGCTTGAAAATATGGTCAAAACCTTCTAGCCAGACAGAACAGTTCAGGTCATTAGATATGTGGTTGTCTATAAATAATTTTGAGTCTTTGAATATACTGAGACTCATTCTATAAACCTATAGTCTGCATTGCCATTATCTTACTTTATCAGTAAAGCTTTTGCGTTGGCAGGTTAAGTGAGATCCTTAGGATAAGGGATCCTTCATGCTAAGACAAAAGCTGGTTAACCGTGAGCACAAAGCAGAGACATAAGGGTGGGTGTGGAGACCCCCATAGGAGCACTGGGGAATAGGGTATGTGTGTTATGTGCTGAGTAGGGCAGCCACCCAGTTTTGTAGCCTCTGTTTCATCAACAATGTGTCTGCATCCAGATTTGTGGCCTGTGTCAGCCCACCATCTGGCTGTCCTAAACTACTCTTGTTTAGTGTCCTCAGTTTAGACAACTTGCTCTTTGAAGCTGTAGATAATCTCATACCATTGCATCACAATTCCTTCTGATCTCTCCATAAAGTAATTGTCATTATTACTCTAGGTCTTCATGTACTTACACTTTAATTCCAGCAATTCCAAATATTTGCTGTGATTTCCCTTGCATGTTTTCTTAACCCAAAAAACCCTTATTCTTTTCTCTCTCTCAGCTGCTTTTTCATGGATGCTTCCACCCAATATTTCTTTTACTCTCTGCTTCCATAATCAGATGTCTTGTTGAAGCTTTAATAGTCTTTTGCCCATGACTTAAGGATAATTTATTCATTGCATATCACATTTTAGAGGTGTATATTAGGATGACCACGTTCAAACCTTCAGACCATCTTTAATTCTAGATAACATTGCAAACACTTTTTAGAAACAACACCGCCTATGGTGTCACCCTGAATTATTTTTGCTTATTGAGGGTTGACAGCATATTTTGAGAATTTATTTACTGTCTTTTATTTTTGAAATTATAAAAAAGAACCCTCTCTTCATCAGACTGGATGAAGAAGGTACCTAGAGAGATGCCTGCGTACTGTTGTGACTTCCTTGTGTACCCCACCTATGCACGTGTTCAAGCCTGTACTTTTGCAGTCTTGCAAACCTCCCTCCTTACAAATACATATATAATTCACGTATAGTTTAGCCAGTATTGCTGTATACATGTGCCCTTGTCTTTATTTCTGATAACTTTTTTTTGGATTTTTTTAATCATTTGTGAAACTGTTCCCACTCCAGAATTGCATGCTCCTTGGAGGACGCAAGAACACAGACGTACCGTTGGAGGGATATCTAGTAACGCCAATACAGAGAATATGCAAGTATCCCCTTCTTCTGAAGGTACTTGCAAGTTTTTTATTTTGGACTTTATAATTCCTGTATAAAACTGGTTGCTAAGCATGTTTCCGCAGTCCAGGAACAATCTCTTTACACAGTGATCTATCCCTTTATTAAGATATTGGACCCAGACTTACTGTCATTAAAGCTAGTGGCAAGTCTTCTGACAGCCGTATTAAAAGAACTGAGGAGTTTGGCTGGATCAAAATGATTAGCTCCATTCTGCATCTAGTTGTAAGGTTGAACAGAAGTGAGCCATTTGAGAGAGTTCAATGAGTCTGATTTCAGCTGGGTTTGACCATGCCCTTTTTTAAAATGCTTGGGATAGCAGAGTTTGCTGGTGATATGCTGACATGCTTTGAGGATGCTAATTTACATCAACAAACTGTAAATTAAAAATTCATTTCATAAGAAAACCTGTGGAGTAACACAAAGATGCTGTAGATGGTTTTATTGTCAGTTATATGTATATTCTTATCGTATTGTGACAACTTAAACCAATGAAAAGTGTTAAATGTGGTGATAAATATTAGGTAGTTAAACCTCTGAGTTTGTAATTTATCATGTTAAGAAATAAAATAATACAGGAAAGTAATATTCAAAACAAATTTTTGCTTAACAAATTAAAGTCTAATATGGTTTATTGTTCCAAACTATGAGAGGAAAGCCAGAGCAGATTCTGCTCTAGAAGCTACTGGAGACATGATTATTGGATAGTATTTTTCACAGTGTGTGTCTGAGTTTAGATTTGAAAGATTGCCAATTTTGAAGATATATGACCTAAAAAAAATCTAAAAACAAACATGTTAAAATAAAGGTTTTAAAAATAAATTAAAGACTATAATAATTGCAATGAGGTGTGAGTCATCCCAGATGTCTCTGACTTTACAGTTCCCTTGGTCTATTTTAAAATGGTTTTTCTATTCTGTTTTTTGAATGAAAGCTCTACAGACAAAACAGGGGAAAATGACTAATGAATTATTCTAGGAGGCAATGAAATGAATATATTTATGTTAAATAAATTTAAATACAGGGTGTGGTGGCAGCAGGGTTAGGGCTCCAGAGGAGTATTATCCACACATCAGTCAGTCCAGCTGTATGTGGGCAGTTGATAGCTTGACATGGGAAATCTCGAATGCTGGCAACTCCACTTTTGTTTATCAGTATGGTGGCCAGTACCAGTAACCACCTGAAATCAGTGAGTCACCTAAGCTATTGTTCTGTGCTTTGCTGTATTGCATATTGCATTAGATTAAACAATAGTGTGGAGCTAAAGGAATGGCTTTTTTTTGCCCTGACTTGTAGGAAAGGCAGGTGTTAATTTTGACATGAGTAAACTAATGGTTTTTAAGCAGACCTGTTACCCTTGCTGTTGAACGGTTCCGTCCTGAGCACAAACACAAACAAAAAAACTGCCTAAAACCCGAAGCTCAACATGAAGAAACATTGTTGGGGAAGAAAGTAGATGAAATGCAAACTTCTTCCTGGGTCATGATGATTATTTATTGTTAGTAATTAATTACTCTTGAGATTTCGTACCGACTAGGACACAAATGCTAGAGGGTAAAAGAGAAGTAATGCTAGAGGGTAAAAGATTTTGTATGCTGGTTGATTTAAGTCTCCTGTAATGTACATTTAGACATCAAAGACAGGTTTCTTATTTTTTTTCTTCCTTTTCTTTTTTTTTTTTGTTTTTTAATGTCTAAATAGGAATTACTGAAGCGGACTCCAAGGAAGCACAGTGACTATGCGGCCCTAATGGAAGCCCTCCAGGCCATGAAGGCTGTCTGTTCCAACATAAACGAAGCCAAAAGACAAATGGAAAAACTAGAGTTCTTGGAAGAATGGCAGTCTCATGTTGAAGGATGGGAGGTACTGTCGTAAGATCTGTTGCTTTGTATGTTGAGGAGGGAGTAACAGTTTTCAACAAGTACGTATTGCACTGTTTTTGTGATCCTGAGGTACTATCAGCTCCTCAGTTCTGTGAAATCAGAGCTTTTATTCGAGATCTACTCTGTAAATGAAGTGTTGTCCATGACTGAGCACTGCTGTATAAAATAACAGACTTCCAGGAAAGAGGTTAATTATTGAGTGTTTGCCTTGGAATACCGATTGTCTACATGAACATGTATGTGTATGTGCATATACATCTATAAATCCTAATTTAACTGCTGATCTGATTTGCCTGCTGTCTATACCTGTCTAGCAGCACTTTGTCTGGTTGAAAAAATTTTTGAGTATTTATTATTGGTTAAACACTGAGTCCATAAGTTTCTGTCAGATTGTAGGTAGTCCCTTACTATTGGGTGAGCTAAAGTAATGTAAATATGTTCAATAGAATGTGTGTAAGACTTACAGTTTCTTTCAAGAGCTTGCAAATGAAAGCACATTAATGATCCAGCAAAGTTTTGTGAAGTAAGGTCTTCGCAAAGTAGGTCTGTTTCTGAGTTAGAATTTTCAGTAGTAAACAGAGATCCAGCCTTTCCCAAAGAAAACAACAAGATCAAGTAGTTGTAGCACCAAAATACTCCTTTTCTATTATTCTAAGCACTATAAATAGTTCAGACAGAAAGATGGGTGCAGATAAGAGTGTATCTTTAAATTCTCTTAGGTGTTTTGTATTGAAGTGTCTGAGCTGTCTGCTCTGGCGTAGGAGGGAAACACAAGTGAAGTTCCTTAAAAGAAACATGAAGCAAGCAATGTAAACATTCAAAACTTACTGTTAAAAAAATTGATACACAGGTTTTTTTAAGAGACAGGTTTCCACATGGAAGTTCTTTTTTGCTTTTTTGAATACTATGCTTGAATATGCTACTTTTCTTCCTAAGAAAGCTGCTTAAGAACTAGAGGAAGAGGTTTTTATCTCTTTAAGTTTTGTGGGAGGTTTGCAGGCTAGGATTTATAGCAAGCAAAATGTATTTGTTGCATGTTAGTCTGGTAGCTGAAAGAGCTGGTCTCAGTCTATACAGTGGGAAACGGCCTTTGTATCCTGCAGAGAAAAGGAAGGGCTAGGGACACTGATGGGACACTGAATCAGAGAAAGCCTTGAGGTGGACCTGGATGAACTGTAACTGATGGAGTTCCCCAAGAAGTCTGAAAAATAAAAATTAGAATATTGACTAGAAGAGTCAACCTTTAAGTAGATATTCATAGTAACAGGAAAAAAAGCAGAAACAAGAGATAGTTTCTACACAGCTTTGTTTGTTCTCTCACCTTCTACTTACTATACCTCCTGTTTCTTGAACTTGCTGTGCCTAAGGATGTGCTCTGCTTCTGCAGCAGTGGATTTACTTTAGAATCTGCCACCCAGCAGGATTCAGCAGAACAAGCCACTATCTGAAAGGAGTATAAACCTGAACAAAGACACCCTAGATATCACTCACGACACTGCAAAATTATTTCCTGTCTGCTCCATATGAAATCTCCTGATCACTGGACTCAGGCAAACCTTTGGTTTGTTGTTAATTGGGAAGATGTGGCTCATTCCAGAAGTGGATTAAGTGACTGATTTTACTTTAGTAAAAGTCTTTCATGTTTCTTCAGTGCATTGTGTAATTTGAAATGTTTCACTTTGGGGTTTTTTACTTTTTTTTGTGTAGAAGCATTCTCAAGAACTACATTTCTGGCAAATCATCTCATGCTGGATTTCAAGGCACTGTAATCTTTTGGTACAGGGTGGTCATTATGAAATTCCACTAAAATTCACTGTGCCTCATGAGAAGGAATTTTAGCAAGTACAAAAGCTATATAATTGCTGCTCAGTATTCAGACAAACCTTAATGCATTTATTTTTAATCCTCAATCTGAAATAAAATAGAATTAAAAAAATTCAAGACAAATGACAGTGTGTAGTCATGTCATGGTGTTGTTTGTAGGATTTTGAAAAAGAAAGGGCTAAGATAAAGTAAACCTCTAAATGTTGTAATTGAAAGGAGGTCTAGTTAACCTCACTTAGCTGCTTCTTTAGACTAGGTGGAAATAAGTTTCTTCTTGTAATTAGCTTGAACTTGCTGTCATCAGCCGTAACTTGGAAAGGTTAGTATATCTGAACATTAAAATGCATTGGATGTGTTTGTCTGACAACTTCATGATATAAGCAATAGGAAGTTAAGTGCCTATGTTCCTGAATATTTTAAGGCAACAAAATGTGTTAAATAATCCTTATTGCCTATCACTGCTTTACTCCTTCTATTATTTTCAACTTTTCAGTTGAGTTTTCTACTGCACTATAGTGACTAAAATTCTTCTACTTGCTTCCAGTGCCTGAGTCATAGATAGTTGTCAAATCCATCTTAATGAATACACTCAAGTATAAAGTTACAGTATTATTAACTCAGTGCATTATTAGTCATAAAATTGGCTAAGAACTTACTGTTCTCAAACCTCTGTCACTGAAAAGGGAATCCGTTTTCCTGCATAAAGTTTCTTCTGAATCCTTGATCAAAAATATAGTAGTAAATAGGTTTGCTTTTGGAAATATGGTAATGAGCAAAGTTAACAATAAAGAAGGAAGGGTAAAAATATGGACATAAGCATGTGAAACACAGAGTTATTGTATCTATGCTCAGAATGTGTTCTCTGAACTGTAACATAGTAATTTCATACCAACCTTGGTCTTTTCTTTTTTTTTCTTTTTTTTTTTTTTTCTTCTCTACCCCCCTCCTCCAAGATTTCATTTTAGGATTTCACTTGTGCTTGAACTCTGAAATAGTGCCATTGTCTTAAAATAGTATGTTTTTGGTAGAGTTATATGCTGTTTATTGTATTTTAGCTGATCAGGTTTGCCATTACCATATGGCAACCACAGGGTGTGTAATCTGGCACAATTGCTTTGATCTTAATATGTGCATCCTTTTCAGACATAGCATAAGGTTAGTCCTTGAAATGGTAAGAACTTCAGAGCATGTATAAGAGCTAACAGTATTTTGAATGATTCCCGACAACAACTACAAAAAAAAAAAA
>VXAY01001698.1:414905-583276 GCA_013399855.1 Oxyruncus cristatus
AAAAAAAAAAAAATCCCTGAATGCAATGTTTGAGAGTGGATTTAATTAAATAAACATCTGGTTTTTTGCATCGCCTAAAATAAAGAAGCAAACTTGTTGGAGATTTCCTTCCAGAAGGAAATGCTTAGCACATTGCTTGACCCCAACTAGAAGGAAAAGGAAAAAAATAGAGACTATTTTTAGAATTTGATCAAAGCATGACTTGAATTCCTATACTTAAGTGTCATAAAATGAAGCTTGTGTTTATTATGATAAAAATACAGATTCATGGAAAAGATGGAACATCTGTTTCAAGAAAGAAAATTTTGAACATAATGACTTTCTCACTTAATTTCCTAAGTGGTTAGATTTATTGGCCTGAATTCAGAACTTGTGTAGGTGGCTGTCTCAGCTGGAGAATAGCTCAGCAGCTGAAGGAGTCTGTCAGTAAAATTTGCGTGGATGTTTCAGTGAGAGAACAAAAAATAAAATTGTTGCACTTGTAAGCTGAAAACTGAACAACCCAGTCTGAGTCACAGGCCAGCTTAGTGACAGTAGCATGGGTTATTCTGTTCCTTTCCCTTTCAACATATCATCAAGTAGTATTTTACTAGAGATTTCTGTTTTTAAACTCCACACTTTCTAGCCGTTTTCTCTGTTTTATTTGTTTCTTATGCCCATACTGAAGAGTAAATTAGTATTTGTCTGTAATTTCTGACCCTTATCAATGTTAACTGGATACTGAATCAATATGGTCAAACCTCTGTATATGACTGAAATTTGCGCAGAATATATAGGTAAATAGATTTTTTTCTCCTTCCAATGTATTTTAAATGTATTTATTTTTCAATTTGGTAATGATAGTCCACATTTCAGACCTCTCACCTAAGCTGTTTCTTTAGTTGGAATGATAGATGTCTGGCTGAGAGCCAGAGGTGATTAGAAGCCATATATATATACTTAAATAACCTGCTCCAGGCTCCAGGATCTTACAGATTTTCAATTTCCACACCAGCTATTCTGAAAAGCCACAAGAGTCCTTGCCCCCAGTGCTACCCACAGGAGAGGATGGTTCTACAGTCTTCAGTGACCCGTTAAGATAGACAGAGGAAAAACTAGTCTAGATTCACAATATAAGCCTGCTTTGTAGGTCATCTTTTCCCCAACTGAATCCTTTATAGGTTTTGTTGGAAGATGATTAAAATAAGCTTGTTTCTAAAATACATGCTGTTTTCAAATCAGCATATTACAAAAATGTTGTTTTCACTGAAAATATCCCATCAGCTCTAACTGCAGATACTTAAAATGTATAGAAACATGAATAGGATAGTAGTGAAGATTTTATATTTAGGCTGAGCAACTGTATGAGAGTTCACTTACAAGTTCACTTACTTCACTTACAAGCCTTGAGTATAAATGCCTGTGAAAACTTTGACATAGCAAATTACTTTTCGGGTTCAAATTGCTCATATTTCAAATTTCCCTGGTAGTTTCAGTTCAAACACTTAATGAAAACATGGTTGTGCTAGAAGGTTTTGGTGATACTTGTTCCAAAGCTATTGCTTGTAGGTAGTGTAGTTTAGTTTCAGGGGTGCAGCAGATAGCTCACCGCTCCTGGCACAAGGATGATCTCTCATCTGTTACTGCAGCCTTCAGCCTTCCCCCTGAGAGGAACAGCTCGGAGTTGGATTAAGTGAATTATCCTGCTGGGCTGGATATCAAATGTAGCTTGGCGTTCCTGCTGAGAATCCATGTGAAGGTTTAAGGTGTAGCTACATCCTTCATGAAAACTTGCTATAGTAGTCAGTCCTCCTTTGAATTATGTGGTGGATATGGCAGTGCTTGTGTGTGCTCACTGCTTCATTGTTCTTCAGGCATGTTTTTCGTCTCTAAGGGATGTGGTGGAGAGGCATGTTCACCCCAGGTGTAGAAACAGCAGCGCTTTCACATAATACACCCTTCTTTTTTTCCCCATTTCAGCTCCATGCCCATCGAAAGTCCAGGAACAGGCAAACCCTAAGTATTACTAAGGCGAGGGAATGACAGGGGATTTTTCTGCACTAGCAGTGTTATGTAGGACAGCCAGATGTGACTTCTGATCCTGTTACCTTATTCCTTTGGACTTCAGCAAATAAAACAGCAATAACAAAATTCACTGATCTGCGGCCACACCAGCCTGGGTTGTGATCCTGTCTGAAGGTATCCGATAAGTGACATTAACACTGTTCAGTATTTGAACAGGAGATCTCCAAGGGAAAAAAGTGTTCCTAGAATGTTGTTTTCATCGTCTAGCAGTTTATATTACAAAAGGCGGAAAATTAAGAGGAAAACAAAAGCAAAGGGTAGTAATGTGTTACATATAACAATGCCATATTGTACCATTGAACTTGAATCATGAATGAGGAGAATCTTAATAAGTCAGGTAGCCTGAATTATATACATTTAAAATACATATAAAGATGTTATTTTATGACCTGTTGCTGGCACAGTAGCAGATATTGGTAGGACTGTTGGGAAAAGGTAGTGTTTTTCTACACTGAAAATGAAATTTTTTCAATAAGAAGGGACAAAACATTTTTATAAAACCCTTTCTATGAAAAAAACACCCTTTTGTAGAAATCTGAAACTGCTATGACAATATTGAAGCCCTAAGCTGATTTTTTTTGGCTTCCTTAAAAAACAATACCATTTTTCAACAAAGCTTAAGTTTTCTCTAATGACAAACTTGAAGTCCTTAAAAAGTATCCAGCCTTTTAAGATGCAAATTATTAGTAAATGCTATTCCAGCAAATTTGAAACTCAGACTAAGATATTGCTTACTCTTTTTAATACGGAAGTGCGATGAAATAGAACGTAAAAAAAATGACCTGCTTTTCTGTAATTGTGGTCAGCAAGCATTATGTGCAACCCTAATTTATACTTAATTTATATTACTGAGTGTGCTTTTAAGAATATTTCAGTATTTGATTTTAAATAAAACTGTAAAATTAGTATGCCAGTTTCTGGTACTGATGCTGTCTTAGGAAGGCAAATATGCTGCAGTGGCTAGAGATGCCATTAATTTTTGGCTTGTTTGATCCTGAATGGAAACAGGAGCAGTTAGTTAATACTGAAGCTGCCTTACTTGGAGTCCTGAATTGTGTTCCAGTGTGGTGGTTGCACAATCCCACTTATCAGCTCTGTAAACAGACTGCATTCTCCTTAGAACAGTCTGAGGGATTGCTCAATATTCACAGCTGTGACCTACAAAGGATAAGCACTAAGATGAAGAACTGTGAGAGCAGAATGCGTGATTCCTTCTTGGTTCTTAATTAAATCCATTTTTCTTTGGGCTACTGTGGTTAGATCAAGAAGAGGAAGTAACTACAGCTATTGCGTGCATGGAGCTTTCAGAACATGTGTAGATGACAAGGAAGTCCTGGCTTTTGCAGGTTTTCCAAGCTGATTGTTGACTACCTCAAGTTAGGAAACTCTTCAAACCATGAGTGTGTGCTTGATGCATAATTATCAATAGGATTGCATGTCTGGATGCATTTAGCAACTCTGTCCCACAGAAGCATGGATTTTTCAGACTAGAAAAATACACCTCTGAATTCAAGGTAGTCATCCTTGAGAGAAAGAGTTCTCATTATGAGTCACAGAAGTGTCATGAATTTTTCATATAAATATTTTGGGGGAATGTTTTCCTTTATTAAAGTTCCTTCTTTTTGATTAACTTTTGTGAAAATGCCTGACTTCGTTTCACATGAAGGAATTCTCTCCCTTGAGGCAAAAATGAGGCATGGGAAGTTTCATCTGAAACATGTATAGCTTAGCAAAATTCTGATGTCTTCAGAGTATGTTAGGGGGAAGTATAGTAGGCAGTCCTATAGCCTTGCCACTATTAGCCTTGCCCCAATTTTTACATCTTGCTGTCTTTTTGATTTTGTGTTTAGCTTAGTCTGCTGTAGAAGTATATACCCTTAATGATCTTCAAGTCCTGGGTTGTTTCAGCTTCCAAGTTCATCATGGCAGAGATTGTGTCTTGTAAAGCCCCATTTTAAGATACTACTGAGTAAAGTTGCCGAGGTTAAGAGTTACTGGATAAAGTTGATCTGATTTTTCAGGAGAGTTGTCTGCACAGATGTAATATAATTTGGAAACTTTCGGTAATTAAACTGTATCTATTAGAAAAATCCACCCTCCCTCCCACCACTACTACATGAACACAAAGCTGGTGTTAAGCATCATTAGAAATTACTATGTAATTGCAATGCAATAAATCACCATGAGTTTTATTCTTAGAGTTTCCAGAGTTTTGTTGTGGTTGTGAGTTTGTGTAAGAAACTTTTCCTTGATTGATGCAAAGCAGAGTACTTCAGTTCTCACAGAATAAAAAAAAAAATCTCTTTCGTATTGATTTTAGGGGTCTAACATTACAGACACGTGCACAGAAATGCTGCGAAGTGGACTACTACTGAAAATTTCAGCGGGAAATATCCAAGAGAGGATATTTTTTCTATTTGATAACCTCTTGGTCTACTGCAAAAAAAAGCACAGGTAAATGATTACTTTCAAAAATAATGTATTTTTCTCACAGTGGAGCTAATCATGTGTATGCTGTTCCATGAGAACTGCAGTATAAAAGGTAGTGGTTTTAGAGGAGACTTATCCACCAAAGTGTATTTGATTCAAGCATTGGAAGCATTTTATATGAATGCAAAATCCTAATGGTGAAGCACAGGGAGAAACAATCTGTTTTGTCAACAGCGGGTTATCTGTGATGGCCTCACTCTCTTCTAGGAAGGGTAAACAGTTTGAATTTTTAGTTTAAACAAACTAGTAATGTAGCTTGTGCAATAGAATAAGTCTTTACAGATTCAATAGTTTCAAGCTGTATATTTGTAATCAGGGAAAAGAGCCAGAAAGCTGCTGCTCGCAGCATTGCAAGGAGCAGTTCCTCTGTTCAGCAAAAAGCTTTTGCAGGTAATGTTCGGTTCTCCAATGCTTCTGAGAAGTAAGGGTTCTTCTACAAACAGACATCCTTCTTGATGCTGAAGTTTGTCTCTTTGATCCAGAAACTGGTTTTGAGTAGCCAACAAATACGTATTACTGGGTAGATCTTTGATAGATTCCTGGATACATGATACATACTCTTTTCTGAATTTATAATTTTTGCTTTATTTTATGGTCCAGCAGTTACTGAGTACATATTATCTTTTTAATTTTTCTACACTCAGTTACATATTTTTATAGCTATATTCTAGCTAAAATGCACTTTTGGTTGAAAATCTCAAAAGCATAAAAGGTCGTCTACGTTTCTTCAGTTTTGAGCAATAATGTCCGACACGTCATTGGCTGGTACCATGGTGACATGTCTGCAGACATAAGAATAACTCAATTTAGAACATAATTTCAGAATTTAAGGTAGGAAATAAATTGATTATATGCCAGCAAGATACTTTGAGTATTGATTGGCAAGTAGTTAAAGAGAGTGTTGCTCATAGGAGTTTTGCACTTTGATAATTTTACACAAATTGTCCTATCTTTATGGTATAAGATATTTTCTGTAATTTTTAAGCATCCTTTTGCAGTAGAGTTGTATAACTGTGGATTTCCATATTCGGGGTCACAGTTATAAAGGTCACCAAAGCTATTGGATTTACCTCCTCACTTTGGAGAGGAAAACTGTATGATACTGAACCTTTATGCTTGCTGCTAGTTTTGCTTTTTTTGGTTTCTTTGGTTTTTTTAATCTATTGTTCAGTTTTTGAACAAGACATTTATAGTGTAGTAGAGTTATTCATTAGACAGTAATGAAGTAATGATTGAGAAGTAGGTAAAGATTAGTTCCTCTTTAGAGTGAGTGAAGGTTAAAATTTGGGTGATCATTAATTCTTAGGAGCTGACCTTGGTTGATATACAGTATTAATTATCATTATAGGCAAAAATGGACAGAAAATAGTCCCTGGCTTATCTGAGGTGGAAAAAGCTGTCTAGAGCTGGGAACAGAGTTACAGCAATGCAAAGTGCTTTGGGATATATTGCAGTGAAGCTGCCACAAAATTTCAGCCATGCTTAATTACAATTTTTGGTTAATCCTTATGTTAGATAGGAAAAATGTTGTCTTCATTCTTCTGTACCTAAGTCCCACTTACAAGGCTAATGTAGGTCAATGTAGGTCAAGATTTATATCCAAAGGTGTTCTTATTTCATTTTTATTTCAAACTACCCTTGTGCTGAATTTCTAGACTAACATAAGAAGAGTACATCAGTCAGGAGGAAAGGTTCTCCCAATGCATTAATTTGTCTTTGATGGCAGACAATGGCATGTAGAAGCCAAAGTGTTGGAACAGAGCTTTTACAGAGTGACACACTTTCCTGATGAACTCTCACTCAGCCAGCATTTGGCAACTTACTCTTACCAGCAGTGTCATCTTTGCATTACCATCAACAGTGTCCCATTCAGCAGCGGTTTCCACAGTTCAATTGCACATGTATAAATGCACCATGATTCTTACAGTGGTCTTGAAATGCCACATGTTCAGGTAGCAGTGCAGAAATGTAGAAGGTGGTGGTGGATGACATGCTCACATCTGCACTTTCTTTAATCAGGCGATTGAAGAACAGCAAAACATCTACAGATGGCCACCGTTACCTGTTTCGGGGCAGAATAAACACAGAAGTGATGGAAGTAGAGAATGTGGATGATGGAACAGGTGAGTATATTTGTGTTGCTCATTTACAGAGCAGTCCTTCGAGCTGCTGAAATCAAATGCAACTTGATGATTTCTTTGGGAGTCGAGGGTGCTCCTTCTATTTAGAAAGAATAAGATGCCGCTTTAAAAGCACTATCTATTCATATCAAAATTCTGCTTCTGTTGAATGGATGGCAGCAATATCATTATTAGCTGGTTGGTCATGGATGACTATTTTGTGCAAACATGAACGGAGTAATAAAATAGGGTGGCATTTATTGCTCAGCTGAACTTGTGTATTTAACTTCGCTTTACAGCATTTCAGCACTCTTAAAGAACTTATCCCTAGGTATGTGGTATATTTATAAAAGCAAATGCAAGACTTACCTCTGTTGTAATGAAACTTATATATGAAACCACTATAAATGCTGAAATTGTGACATAATAAAGTTTTTTTAAAATATCTTTAGTGATATGATTGCTTGAAATTTTCCTGACATACATTAATAAAGTGAAAAAACAAAATATTCCTACACATGTCAATTTTTGTTTTAGGAACTCGAGTTGAACCTTTGAGCTTAACAATTATTAATTTTCCTTACAATTATTAAATAAAACCTGAAACATTTTGGGCTTTCTAACATAAAACTAAAAAAAACCCAAAAAACCCCCCCAAAAAAAACAAAACACACAAAAAAAGTGAAACTTGCAAACTTGCAGTGGCACTGCAGATATGTAATCCTGGAGGAAATTTCTGGGACTTATATATTACTTCCCCTGATACTTTAAAGTAGTGTTAGGCTTGTCCTACCTCTGCTATGAATTCAAATAATTTCTTAATTTAATGGCGTTCTAAAATTGAGCATTAATGACAATGATTGTACAAAGTAAGTAAGCTTCATAGGAATTGAATATTTCTTTAAAATTACGATTATCTTTCTCTAATCTTGAGTTCCTTGTTTTCAAAATAGTTCACTCACTAGGTAAGCAGTAGAACTGACTTGGAGAACAAATTGACTGTTCTTATTGCAACAAATTAGTTTATTGGAAGACTGTTGTGTCTCTCTTCCATCTCTTATTTTAAAGTCTTTTATGTGTGGTGTTTGGGTGTTGGTTTTTTTTTTTCCTTTGGAAGTTTTTTCTTAATTCAGTTTGCTTCCATCTTTTGTCGTTAGCCCTCAATTTTATGAAGAAATTACATTAAAAATTCTTGAAATTCATAACTGAAGTGTCTAGACCTGAAACTCTGCTGGTGCCAAGTAGGACAGAATGATTACTGTAATGCTGCAATGTGGGATGTCTACTACTAATCCCAGGATTGTTTGGCTTTTCTGAGAACATTATTTTTCTCTTTTCTTGTTTGTGTTCCAGAATACCGCAGCAGAGCCTTCTGTGCAGTAGTGGTGCCTATTGCATTATATTTTATACTGGGTTAATGTCTGAGAATGGGTCCTATTAAGTACCTTCTTTTCTGTACTGAGTTTTATCTTACAATTTCTACAATATATTAAGCATTCAGAGTTTGTGTCTTGTTCCCTAAAGCTTTTGCAATGCTTTTCTTAGTTTCATGAACAAACAGTGTTATTGCTGAACCATTTAAGGTCTTGGTAAAAATAGTGGATAATGCTGAACATAAGGTAGAACACTGGTGTCACACTTGATTCATTACCTTTGCTTACCAGACATTTTTTTCTAAGAACACCTTGACATCTGTTTTGGGCTATGTCCTTCACCAGGCCCACCAATTTAGTTAGTGATTTCAAGCTATCCGTGGGTATACATTGTAGTGAGTTTCTTCAATCCTTATTGACTTGAAGATAGTTTGTTCAATATTCTACATCCTGCTATTTGCTTTTTCTGGCCTGTATTCCTGCCCAGTTTTTAGCTTTATTTGTATAACATCTCAGTTATTTGTCTGTGCAAAAAAAGAGAGTCTTTCTTGTTGTGTATTATTTGAATCCCTTTTATTTATTTTCTTTCATCTTCCTTATATATGCTTTAGAAATAAAAGGCAGTGTCCCTGTTTGCATTATGTCACTTTCTCAGACAGCATCTCTTTCCTTGTAACTCTTGATGTTACTGTGGCCCTAGAGGCTTATACCCACCATCTCCTTCCTGACAAATATTCCAAGAATTCTGTAACTATTCTTCTTTCACTGATTCCAACCCACTTTTAGTGTTGGTTTTAGAAAATATTTCTTTGATCTTCTTTCTATGACTATCCCGTATTTCTCAAATCTGTCCTTCCTCTCCTCATTTACTTGCTCGAGCTATCCAGTCCTTGATCTCTTTCACACCGCTCATTTTCCTTCCTGCCCATTTGTTTTCTTCCTCAATGAATCATCAGTATAATTTGGCTAAGCACAAATAGTCTTCCTCTGTACTCCAGACACCAATAGTATAATTTCCTCCAGCCACAGGAAATTTTGCTCCTGTCCCCATTTCCTATAGCTTTGCACACAGTCCTCATGGCTATCATGCTTCCTTCCCACTTGCTCTCCTAAGCTATATCAAGACTTGTTGCTTTTATATATACATTATTTCCAAAATCCATACTCCTTTCCACACTGCTGAGATATCAGTCATTGATTATTTTGATTTCTAGCTTATTAGAGTTGGTGGATGCCCAGTCCCTGGAAACATTCAAGGTCAGATTGAAAGGGGCTCTGAGCAACCTGATTGAGCGGAGATGTCCCTGCTTATTGCAGGGGGTTTGGACTAGGTGATCCTTAGGGCGCTTCCAACACAAACCATTGTATGATTCTATGATTATTCTTAACTGTTTTTTTTAACTTGTCACAACATTTTCCGCTTTCTCCATTTCAATTTGTCCAATATCCTGAAATATTTTTTTCCTTGTAATTACTGCTATTTCATCCCTCCTTTTGATGGTTCTCTTTGAAATATGGAAATGTTTGTGTTATTTCTCTGAAAGGTGACACTTTGACACCTTTCTACCCTTTTCTTGTCATCTCCTCCTGCTTTTTATTTAACCCCCATGGTGTTCTCCTTCCTTCTGGTACTTGTGTATTCCCTCTCCTCACACTGATATTTTTTCTTTCACTCAGATCATGATGCCCTTCTTTAACCTTCCTCTATTCTGTTTTCTTTACTGTTCTCATTTCTTAGACCCAGATGTCTTGTTTCTCATCCCCTGTGGTCATCTCTGTTTGAGCTGTAACCCAGTACTATTCTGCTACTTTCTTTTTGTCTCATCACATTCCCAAGTGTAGCAATATGATTGTCTGAGCCTCGTTCTCGTTAGCTTTGTATGGTATTGTATTATTTTATTCTCCTTAATCATCTATTACCCATTACTTTCTATGATTCTTAATTTAGAGTGGAAGCTCTGAGTGCAGAGTGCTTCTGTTTTCCCAATTGTGCAGGACTTACTCTATATGGAGCTCTTTACAGACATTAAAGACTACTGAGTCTAGATGATACTTCCACAGTTCTTTATTGTAGATTTTGGGATCCCCTGCTCACTTTATATAAAGGTCTCTCTAAATAATAGGGCTTCAGGAAATGGGGCAAACTGAGAGAGTTTGCTCTCAACATTGATAGATGTAGGAATGTGGTCTTCCTTGTTTTAAGTAGAAGCATAGAAATAGGAAAGCAGATTCCCAGTGTGGTTTATTATCATGCTAATGACATGCCTACAGAAATTAACAAAGCTTTTTCTGAAAAGCAATTTTCAGAAATTATGCCTTGGCTGAGCAGTACAGTTGGTGTGAGCTTTCTTTTTTTGTTATAGCACCATGATGCACTCTGCTTTTTCTTAATTGCACTGATTAGAGTGGAATGCATATTACTTATCAGGGTAGAGTATTTATGATCTTAAAACAATGTGGCTACACAGCCACTTGCAAGTGTTAGAAAGATGTATATATGGTAATGGTATTCTTTTTTCTGTAGCAGTTTTTCAAATTCAGTTTTGAAAGAAAAATATATTTCTGAAGGCATTCACCAGCTATTAAGTGGATGTTACTTAGTTTATGAAGAAAAGCACTTGAGAGTTAGGAAATACCAGATTTATTTTCCTATAGTATAATAATTCTGTCCCTTGTTGTCTTGAAATGAGGCACGATACAGAAAAAATAGAACATGATAATGTTAACTAGAAACTGCCTCAAAAAGTGTACATAGAAGAACAGCAGTTGATATTGTGCAGCACTTAATTCCTTGGTATTTCTGAGCACTGATGCTCCCAAGAACCTCAAGTCTGAGAAATTTAGAGAAACTTCAATACGGAGGTTTCTGTTTATTTTTTTAAGGGAAGAAGAAAATTCTACTGTATGAGGCTGTAACAAATTGCTTCTTATGCATCACTCAAATGTTTGAGTCTTGAATTTTGAAAAATATATTACGGTTCAAATTACAAGCATTAATGTATTACCAAGTAACATTAAATGATGATGTCGTCTTTCGTCACGTTTTCTTGGGAAGTTGTAGGATTAATGATTTGTTGATCATGCTGGTTCAGACTTCGTGTGGAGCAATTGAAGTCTCATGCTCTTCTTCCCTCTGTAACCATTATGTCAGGTTGCAAATTATTTGTTTGGCTTGACTGGCAGCTGTGATTGACGTGATGTGAAGAGTGCAAATATATGCGCTGTGCAGCTGGCCAGTCACAATATGCACATCTTCTGGCTGGCCAGCCAGCACGTCTGCAGCTCTTGACCAGATTTTGTCCAGAAAGTCCAAAGAAGGTAGGAGTTTATATGGGATCGTAGCATAATGCTGAAATGTTCTTGACTACTGGCGTGGCTGTATTGGGGAGAACAAATTGCTCATGGGAGCCTTGGAGGATTGTAGTCATGGAGAGCATGCAGAGCAAAAGAGAAAGCAGGGGTGTTGCCTTTAAAGGCAGAGACTGAAGTTAAAGTGACCATCACAGCAGTGGTTTATTATTGCAAAACCCGGCCACAGCTGTATGTCTTCCTCCACCCGTTCATAAACTTCCTCCTCCTGAACTCATTGCCTTCTGTATACAATAGCTTGGTGATTGGGCTTTTCACAAAATTCAGTGAGTTTGTAGTGGCATGGGATAAATGTGGTCGAACTGCCAGTGCTCTTGGCCCTGCAGTTACAGATCTTCAGAGGCCAAGGAAGCTGCGTGTTTGAAAAGTCACCTCTACGCTCTCTGCAAGTCACCATTCAATGGTCGGGATGAGCCATTTTTTTCCGTGACTTTTGACTCTGATTTTCTGAGAGTGCTTGAAGAGTATGATGGGTTTTCAAGAAACGGTGTTTTTAAAGGGACAAAGGATATTCTGAATAGGCTATACAAATAAAAATATGATAAAAAGCTAAGTGGTATGAACATGATGTTGCAAAAATACCTTTACTTCATTTTTTTTCCCGTTCATAAACTTCCTTGTACTTTCTTACATGCTTTAAGTACTAGAAGATTTTGTGTTTTAGAAATTAGCCATCAGTCTCATGGTTTTCTAGTAGTTCCTGACATTTCCCAGCCCAGTACACAAAACTTGGCTGCTTTCCATCTAATTAAAATGCAAAGTTATTGAAAGGATACTAGCATGTCTGCTGAGATTTATGATAAATCTTAGCAAGCATTTCAGCAAGGGTTTAAATTTCAGAAAATCCCATCTCATCATACAAAATAGGGTTGAATTATGAAAAAGTATTTACAAAACAAAAAGCTTTATAGTTATTATAGTAGTTCAGGACTTGCCCTAGGACTTTCTTGCCTCTTAATGAAAGTTTGTGGTGAGAAAACGTTGACCTTTGATTTTTCTAAACACTTCATATGGTGGTTGCTAGCTCTAGTTTTTTAGTCTGTATTTTATGTAAAAAAAAAAATTTCTTATCATGAAGAATTTATGTCTCCCAAGTTTTCCCCCAGGAAATGTGGATAATCTTAGTGAAGGATAGTTAGGGGTATGAGTTTTGGAATTTCTGAATAAGATTTATGCACCCGCATATTAAAATAGAATGTTATGGAAGTAATAAGTAGTAAGTAATAAGGGTTTGATTTTTATACCATAGTTATTTTTACACATTAAGGGGCAGAATTTCAAGGTGCCTAAGAACATGAGCAGTTGTTATCTCTCCTATAATGTGCACACTGAACATAGGGCTGTTTAAAAAAAAAAATAAAATTATTGCATATTTCAGAAATTATGCAGTTGATTAATATTGGGGTTTTTTTTAAATCAAAGACCATCTTGTTTTATATTTCAGTTTGTTCAAACTAGTAAGTGTAGATATTTATTTATTTATTTGGGTAACCAGTAAAAATACGTCAAATATATGTGATTTGGTTACTTGTCAAATTGAAATTGTATTTTACTCCCTGTATATTTAGTCCTTTTTTAAACTTAATAGTAAATCATTCAATCAACACAGCAGCTCTGAGCAACTTAAGGGAGAAAACCACAACGCTGTTTGTTTAAGGAATTATTTATTACAGTTTAACACAAACAGAAGTACTCTAAATACCATTATCTGTTGTTTTAATAGGACTCTGCCTGTTTTAGTGTCGAGTTTATACCTTCTTCCATATGCTGTGCAATTCTCTGTTACATTTTACAAAGGACATTATTTACTAAATGTTAAAGCTACAGTTTATTAAGTTATAGTTCACAAGTGGCACAAATAACTTTGAATTAATTTTTATTCTTCTGTGTCTCCTGGGCTTCATGTGTACTGAGGGTTCTTGTTAATTGTAACAACTATTGTTTTTTGTGAGAACTGGTACTCTTTAAGCTATTTTATCTATTCCCAGCTGACTACCACAGCAGTGGCCACACCGTTATTAATGGCTGGAAGATCCACAACACGGCAAAGAATAAATGGTTTGTATGCATGGCAAAAACCCCTGAAGAGAAGCAAGAATGGCTGGAAGCTATTTTGAAAGAGCGAGAGAGAAGAAAAGGTAGGTTAATAAACTTCCTTGTGTTGCTTTGCCAGAAAGCCATGCTGTATTTTTATGTTGAGATATAAAGAAAACCAGCTGGTAGGCAAACTTGTGGTGTCAGGTTCAGCTGAAGATTTATGAATAACAGCTTGGGAAAAATAAATCAAGCTTGTACTGGGAAGGGCTTTATGTCTTGAATCATGTATGCTGGTATTGAATACTGTTTTGGAAATGGGGAGATGATTTAACCTGTGATTTTATAACTTATCCTCTACCAGTATAAATTGTCATAAACTCATTGAGGCCTGTGTAATATTATGGTTTGTGGTATCTGTGGGTCTATCCTAAATGCCTTGTCTGATTTTTATGCATTAATTCCCTTTGTGACTGGCCATTTGAATCACTGAAATGAGCAGGTTTTCAGTGTTGGATTTTAATGCAGATGATCCAAAGTGAAATGGCACAGAACGTACCCACAATCCCATCTTTAATGTATTCTCCCCTACCAAAGAAATTAAGAAATCACCAGTGGCAAACCACCATCTTTTTGAATAACTGAATTCAGGTGGAAGAATACTTGGATGAAATATAATCCTGATCTCAAATGTGACCGTGAATAGCTTCATGTGTTCAAGGTGAACCCAGCACAAAGTAGAAGCAGGGAAAGATGACACATCATAATTTTCCTCAGCTAATTTCATTTGCAAGCTAAAATATCCATATTAGTACTGTTGTTTGGAACCTTGATATTGAAGGAAAATACGACCTTGTATTTAGGTCTGTAATGCTTTTCCTGATTCGTGTAGATTTTCTGTTGCCTGTTGCAGTAATTGTTGTTTTGTGCCTCTGTTGTAAATGGAGACCAGCAATATTTTCTTTGGTCTTTTAAAGTTAAATACTGGATGCTTGTAGAACATCCGTTGTAGGACAGTTTCAAATAGGGTGTTTGAGCACTGGCTAATTAATAGTGTCACCAGGAATTAATAGCAGAAAAGCTAAAAAGATGCTTTAATGTTCTAAAACCTCAACATTTTAAAGATAACAATTGAGAAAGCGATGTGGTAGAAATGGTGTCAAATACAACAAAACCCAGTTTTGCCTGCTTCTGTATAGGACCTTGTCTGGAACTGACTAAAAGGTTTTCAGTAAATTCGACTTCACTGTTAAGTTTCTTGGCTCAGAAGAAATACTGAAAAGATTTCAGATAAGAAATACAAAGATTAAGTAGGAGTACTTTATATTGATGAATTCTTCCTATTTCACACTAATAAATTGAGCAGCTGGTAGTAGAGATGAGTTTGAGCTAAACCTTGGCAATCTTGAGGTCCGACGTAGCTATCCAAAAGCCAAGACATGTCTTAGGATTTTAGCATTCTGAAAATTCATGGAAACTTTCAGCTCCTGATGTTTTCAGTGGGTTTACCAACAAGGAGACAATCATGAAACAAAGAGGAGAGGATCTGGAGCACATGTAGATTCAGATTGCAACACAGAATCTCCAAAAACAAATGAGTTGGAAGACTCAGAGATTCAATGGACTTAGAGAAACTCAACCTGTATTTTTATTTGGAATCCGTGCAGGAGAAACTGAGCTGAAAGGAGAGAATGCCGTGAATTAATTAATTTAGTTTTCAGCTTTGGTAATTGAATTATGAACTAAGACCTCTTTACAGATTGTATTTTCTTACTGGGAGAAATCAAGGTGAATTGGAAAATTTTGCAGAAGTCTTTCTGTCAATTTGGTGGCTTTCCTGTGAACACCTGTCATCTACAAACTTGCTGAGGGTGCACTCGATCCCACTGTCTGTGTCATTGATGAAGATACTGGAGAGCAGTGGTCCCAAGACAGAGCACTGAGGGGCACTACTTGTCACCTGTACAGTTGTATGTACAGTTATAGCTTAAAAATTATGAAAATCTGAACAGAAGCTGAGAACATGTACACAAGACATTCAAGAAATCTGTGATTCTGTCCAGAATTAACGACTGTTTATTGAGAAAGCATGTGGGATATGAAAGTCTGTGGTATTCCTTGAACACAAGCTTCTGTGAATGGCCATAGTATGCATAATTCAACAAAAACTGGGTTTGATCATCTGTTACTCAGAGAACATAATGATTTTTCAAGAAGATAAACAGGAATAAAATAAACCAGTAAAAAATATTGAACTAAAACCCTTGATAGCTTTCCAGTGTTGAAAAAAATTTGGAAGCAAATAAAAGTCAAGTCATGTATATGCTTTTGTGGAAAAGGGGTGAATTAATCTTATGTGAAACTAACATATGTGTAACAGTTAACTAGTCACTATTAATTGGAAATTTGAAAAATGTTCCTTTAAGTGAAGACATTTTTATTATCACATGATAAAGACAAAACCAAGGTTCTTTTATTTTAAATGTGTGAAGAGGTGACTACTACCTTGAAAATGTTCATACAATGAAATCTGAAAATCACAGCATTAGTATTTATTACTAAAAAATGAGTGGTGATGTTGAGCGACTAACAGTTTAACTGCACTATGAGGAACTTAAAAATATCTTTTGGTTATGCCTTATGAGGATCAGATGTTCATGGTTTAACTTGATTGTTAGAAAAAATGGAAAACAGTTCCTTTTTTTTTTTTTTGTATTAAAATATTGGTATTGCTTCTCCATTTCGGGGAAGATACTGAAATATAATGGCAATATCACTTCATAAAATTTTAATGCATTTTTGGCAGGTTTAAAATTGGGCATGGAGCAGGACACTTGGGTGATGATCTCTGAGCAAGGAGAAAGACTGTACAAAATGATGTGCAAACAAGGGAATCTCATCAAAGACAGGAAGAGGAAATTAACCACTTTTCCCAAATGCTTTCTTGGAAGGTATTATATGAGTTTGATAGCATGAATTTTTACCATGTAAAAACACATTTAAAATCTTCTTTGGGATTCAGCAGAAACCACGCTTCATTTGCAATGTCTGTTAGGCCTATTTGCCTCACAGAGTTTAGCCAAAATGTAAATTGGTCTGCCTGAAATTTATGAATATATACTCGTATTGCAAAGTAGTTCTGTTAGAGAGACAAGACTGCAAAGGCATGATGAAAATATGAAAGTGTGTCAAGTGGATTAGTTTCTTTAAAAAAATGATTCCCGACTTGTTTAATGCATTTTGTCTCTGTAATGGTAGTTTGGAGTGTAAAATTTATTTATTATTTATTCCACTTTAAACAATCTCTGTCTCTAATACTTGCTCCTGTCCTCCTCTTGCTTGAATATCAGGAACAGAGTTACTAAGTAAGGCTTAAAAATTTACTTGTATTATCAGGGGGATCTTTATAATGCTGTATTATATCTACTGCTTAAGACTGAATGAAATAGAAAGAAATAGATACCCGAAAAATGTGTATATGGAAAAAAAGGGCTTATCACTTATTTCATTCAACTGTAAGATGGTTGAGCATGACAAGCACTTTTATAAAGTATAGCAAATTTTACACAAACAAGTTGTAAGGAAGATACCACTGGGTATGAAACTTGGGAGATTCTTATATGTTGTCAGAAGTGACATAGTTGAAGAGAATGGAAACCAGGATTAAGATTAATGATTCAGTTATAGTTGAGTCATGTTTCCTCAGTGAAGTTGTTGGAAGCAGGTAAAGAATACACTGATGGTGAGGAGCTGTTTAAACCTACCATCAGATGCTGCTTTTCTCTGCTGTGTTTGGAGTGGACCCTTTTGAAGAACACTTCTGCTGGCCCCTGGGTCACCCATGACTGTGAAAGTTACACTACCTCATTACACTTGTGATTTATAACCTAAACATATGCTATAGACTTGATGTCTCTGAACTGCATTAGTTTTATTGTGGTACAAGGCAGGCATTTCCTGCACATGAGGTATACACTTTGTGTATATGCTCAGGATGTCATGTTGGACACACCTTGGCAGTACCAAGCCTACTGTTCTGTCATACTGTGGTTGTGGTCTGTCATCATGACATACCTGTCCAGGGCAGGTGCAGTAGGTGTGTCTGGGATTGCCTTATATTTGTGTGTCTGGTCAAATGTGGCTACGCTAGTTTAGGAAATCCCAGAAAACATGGAAAGTCTTCACTATGTGCCAGGTAAACTTTATGCATGGAAAACTTTTGAGCTGAAAAAAGAAAACCTCTCATGGGAAATCACATGTGTTTACATCAAAATAAAGGGGGTATGATAATTTGAAGATCACTAGACCTAAGGATCATTCACTAGTTGACATAGACTATTAGTAACACTAGCAATGAAGATGGAAATGCAGTAGATTTGGTAGTATGACATGTAAAGTTTGTTTTCTGTATCTGTTTTTATTTCAGTGAATTTGTGTCCTGGCTGTTGGAAATTGGAGAGATACACAAATCTGAAGAAGGTGTTCATCTTGGCCAAGCTTTATTAGAGAATGGCATTATCCATCACGGTAAATATAGTCAGTTTTAAATTACTTCTTTTCAAGGTAATTATTGTAATTAGAGTGGACTTAATTTTGTCTGACAAAAAATATGGTCTTGTTAACACAAGACAGCCTGTTGAATCTGCATTATATCCTTCCAGGGACCTCATGAGCCCTTTGTCCATGCATAACAGATTTACTGGGAAAGGCTTCATTGATTTAATCACACTACATCTATGCTGTTGGGATCACAACATCGAAAACAGGGACCTAGAGAAACATTGCTGTTCTCTTTTAAGCTAGAATAAATTCTGGGGTAATGCAGAACGGTATGCTGCTTTTAAAGATTTTAACCTTTATTAAGGCCAGGCATTTTAGGGATACATGTTCAACTAAGAATTGTACAGGAGAGTGAGTCACAGTTGGCTGTTGATAAATGTCCCTGCTCATCTCTTAGGTATTAAAACTCAAGCTGATGGAATCCAGCCTAGAATCCTGTCATGGGTTCACTTGTTCTAAAAAACTAAACACGGAATTTTCCCTTCCACCTGCCCTACTGTGTGGGAGGGATGTTTGAATGGGCAGGCTGGTTTTGACTTGGGTATTTGACTAACACAAAAGAACTGGCTAGTAGATTGACATTCCAGACTGATGGCCTGGGGAGGGGCTAGGAGACTCTTTGTTTTTGTTTTTGTTTTTTTTCCCCCCTCTCCCAGGGGAACGGGGGGTTCCTGGTTGCGGGAAAGGAGGGAAGGTGTGTGTTGGAAAAGCTGGGAGGCTGCTTTGTTCTCAGCCTGGCTACCTGCCTTGCTGGAACCGTGTTTTCTGCCCCCACCCCGCCTGGGTGGACCTCTTGGACTTCATCGGAGAGGAACTATTTGGGAAAAGAGTCACCTTTGTTTCCCGCTCCCGTGTTTTTGGCAGCGGTTTTTGTGCACATCAGTTAAGGAAGGGGAANCCTTCCTGGTGAGGGGAAGAGAAGGGCTCCATTTCAGCTCCCCCAGCACACCCGGGGCACCCACATGGTGACCACCAGAGCCCAACAGCGCCTCCTGTCGGCCACCCCCGAGCACTGCAGGCTCTGCACCTCCAGCGATCCAACAGCGCCCCCTGCTGACTGTGGTTAGAATGGCACCAAAAAGCACAAACTGAACTGTTTACATTGAAAGGGATTTTTGGGTATAGCGTTATTGTTCGGTTGGGGTTTTGTTTTGTGTTCTTTTGTTGTTCTGCCAATACACATATATCCTTTAATAAAGGGCTGTTATTTTCCCTTTCTCCACACTTTCTCAATTGGAGCCTCTTAATTTCGGATTTACAATTGCTTAGAGGGAGGAGTTTTGGTCTTCCTTATAACTCATCCTCCTTAGCAAAATACTTCTGTCTCATTAAACTGAGACATACCCAACAGTTTAATCATTTGGATTTTAAGACCTTCTTTTCACTACATCATATAGTTACTAAAATTTATATTTTTATGCTGAAACTTTAAGTCAACTCTCTGTATTTAGCTCATTGTGGGGAGAAGTGTCTCTCATATGGTTCATTTTTTAAGCAAATAAGAATGCTTGATTTCTGCAGGTAGTTTGCATTGGCAGCATTTTTCTCTTTCCAGAGTAGGTCTTCATCTCTGTCCCTATTACAAGGTATAGTCTAACAGGACAATAGAAAGGAATTGGAGAAACTTCCAGTTTTGAAGGCATATTTGGCATATAATAGGTGCAGTCACTTAAAAACCAAATGATGAAACAGCTGTCAAGTTACCTACTGTTTCATCATTTATCCAGGTTGTAAATTTAGATGGATTCATTAGTAATATACACTCCATCTAGTACATTACTGTACTCCATCCAGAAATGAATTTAATACTGATTAATAATTATATCAATAATAATGATGTTTTTAGTGTCCTTGACTGGAAAGAAAGTGGAAGAAACATAGTGCCACTTAGCTGTGTTTTAAACACATGCAGAGTAGGAGGAAAAAAATTAAGGTTATTCATCAGTGGTCATGTAGCCTTTAGTTTCTTAATGTCAGTCTACATGATTTTCCTCCACCATCATTCAAATGTCAGATACCATTATGTTTACTACACACAGAGAATTGTTTTCAATGAAATCATTTAGTTACTAGATTCTTCTCCTGATCTTGTAATTTATATCCTAAATGCAATCATAGACTTTCTCAATACAGAGTTAAATGAATATTGTGTAGTTTCATGAGATAAAAGGGTAATTATATTAGAGCATAGAAATGTAAGCCAGACATGCTACTTTCAATAGTGGATCCAGCTGTGGTTCACTGAAAATAGCATTCTTAAAATAGAGTTGAATGAACCATCTGTTTTCGCAGAGGGAGCGAGGGAGAAAGAAAGTTTGGCTGTTATTTACATTGCAAATATTGTAGAGGCCTTTGTTAGAGTTTGCATATTCACTAGGCCATCATTGTCACTGTACTGGAGTTCATTCTAGTGATGACAGAACCATGTTGTGATGGGAACTGTTTTATTTCCTGGTGTGTGAACTCTTGCAAGTAGAAAAGTTATGGCTTTTCCTTTTTCTTTTCCCCCCCTCCACTTTATATAAGGGGAAAAATCTTGTTTTGCCTTGCTATGCTGCTATTTTAAATCTACCTGGCGGAATTCTCTGATATGTGAATGACTTGTATCAGTCAGTGGGCTGAGATACTTGATTCAGTCACTTGCTGCTGATAATTAGAGATGGAAGCTTTGTCTCAAGGATGTAAGGAGCTTTGTAGTTACAAAAATAAACTGAATATCAGATAGTTTTAAAATGAACAGGTATTTTTGTGGCAGCGCAGTTTGTTGAACTGATGTACTGATGTGATTTAAAATTACACTGGCAAAAAAGTAGATGAAAAGACCAGATCTGTTCCTTTTTCTTAATCTATGCCATATAAATATATATCTCACCATAAACGTAGGTACAACGTTGGAAGTGATGTGCAAACCAACCTGGGCTTTCTTATTTTAGTGGTAATACAGCTTTTCATCAGCTTTAAGTGTTTGAAACTCGGGATGTGCCAGAGATGTGCCTTAGTTTCTGGTGCACTGTGGTAAGTCAGGACTGCAAAGACAGAGTTGTACTCAGAGGGCATAGCCTACTCTGTTCATCATGGGCATGCAAGAAAGGAAAGGTGCTTTGTGATCCCAGTTCTCTCGCAGTGCATCCCTGTAACAATGACAAACAATTAGGCCTTAGGCAAAACTGTCCTGGTTTTTCTATTTTCAGTAGTTGGTGGTTATAAAAGCTCTTAATTTGTGTTAATCTAGTGGAATATATTTTTTCTTCAACCGTAAGATTTTATTTTTAATTACAGAACTAGAAAATACCTTTTTTTCCCCGAGTTCAATGGTAACAATCCATTAAAATCCGTTTAGATACTTACTTTAGGCATTATATGTGAAAATTTTGTAGTCTATATCTGATGTATTTAGAAGCAATGATACATAAAAAGCTTAGAAATTATTTTGGATAATCACCTTGGCATGAACCATCAGTTCAAGGTAATTGGAATAGTGTCCTGGGCTTTCCTATTAGTAGATACATCAAATGCAGGTAGAGAAGTTATTTTCCTCTTGCACATGACACTGGTGAAACCACTTAATACACTTAATACATGAAGTTTTTATGTCTATGCGTCAGATGGTGTGTGGAGATAGTGAAGGGCTTGAAGGAGCATGAAAAATGGTACCTTATTATACAAAGGTTATGATGCCTAACTAAGTTTTTGGAAGAGAATCAGATATGATGGCTGAGTCACTTGGTGCACAATGGCATGCACAGAATTACCTAACGCTGTCAGGTGTGTTACTCTGATTAATGAACACATTACAGTACCCTTCTTTACCAATTGATGACATGTAGATTTAATTTCAAAATTAAAGCTTGCAACTGCAAGCAAAACCATAATTAATAAAAAAAGTTATGCTAGGATGGCGCTAGTGCCTAATGCTGTCCTCAGCCATCAAATGGATCAGCTGTTTTTCAGAAAAAGTTGCAGTTGTACTATTTCCAGGGGAAGCTTTGTATCCTATGATATGACTGTTTTGACAAAACACTTGAAGTTTTGAGGTTTGGTGCTGCAATCTTGTGAAACACTAGAAATCCACTTGCTAAGATTCTTTTTCATGGGTCTTTGGAGAAATAGATTATCAAAATCTTGTAATGATTGCCAGTCTCTTGCATTTATGACCTCTGCCTGTCTATACATAGGGGGAGATGTTCCCTCTCTCTTTTATTTAGTTTTCAGGACTAGTCAAATGTGTTGTGAAGGGTTCATATCTTTAGTTAATCATTTGAGATTGGCCTCAGCAAGAATGAAGACAGAAAATAATGTGTAAGAATAATATGAATTGTTGCAAAAGAAACCTTATTTGGATATTTCCTTGATATGCTTTGCAAAAGCGTTTAGGATTAGAAAGATTTGGGTGCCTAAATTTCATGCTGTTGCCTGTCTGTTTGTCTTCCTTATTCTTTGGCCTGTGATTTGAAATTGTTTGTTTTTTTTCTTTACTACTTAAATGTTCTGTGAAATATTGTCACCAGTGGCGTAAAGGAACTAAGGGCAGATGATCTAATTGGGCTTCCCGCCCTTCCTGTCTGAAATCTACCTGTTGCTGTGTAATGGGCTCTTATTAGAAGAAATGATACTGACCTTCTTCTCTCTTGTTGATTTCTTCAGAAAGTAATCAAACAATACTTTTTTTTTTTTTTAAATTTAGTTACAGATAAGCACCAATTCAAACCTGAACACATGCTATATAGATTCCGATATGATGATGGCACATACTACCCCAGAAATGAGATGCAGGATGTGATCTCCAAGGTACAGAATGAAATAGTTGCTATTATTAGGAACAACACATCGGAAATTGAGGGTCTGCTTGAAAAATAATGTAAAATATTATGCTGGAATAAACAACATCCCTTCACAGTTGCCAGTCTCAATGAGAATCAAATTCAGTTTTCTGTTTGTAAGATTTTGGCTTCTTGTTATATGTTTTAAATATAAAATGAAAGATTACTATTATTTAGTTGTAGTTATTATTTGATGGTTTCGTATGCAGGATGCACTGCCTAGGTTTGTGGGGGATTCTGAAGCTGGTGTTTCAGTCTGTTGTATTTTTCAGTCCATTTTCATAGATATGAAGCTATGTGTGGGGAAATGATTTTAAATTTCTCTTAAATCTGAATGTCTTTTGTTAGTGCCTTAACAAGGCAGTAAATCTATAGTCATGTAGATGTTTAAACACACATAGGTAGTGCTATACGTCTGTGCTACTGAGCATAATGAAAAGATTGATGTAAGTTGCCTTTAAACCCATATTCAAATTTTTCACGTTTTTGAGTCAGTCCAAAATGTCTGTATTTGGATATCACATTACAGCGTCACTCACTTTTTTGCTGGCACTTGTTAATGTAAGGTGCATCTAGAGGAATCTTCCGTACTGAACTACCAGGCAGAGGAAAATACTAATGTGTTTTCCTTTTATAAATGCAATTTTCTGATGGTAGTTTCTTAAACTACTCCAAATGTTTAATTTTTTAGGTTTTAAGTGAAAATATTTCTAATTTTTGAATTTTTTGCATTTTTAAATTGATTAGTTATAATTTCAATTTGTAAGTATTGATCCATATAATGAAATACACTATTTTTTACTTTAATTACTCAGTTGTGTGTAGAGTAACAACCAGTATTTAGGACAACCCTAAAGCATGGAGACATTGCTTTATTTTTTGTGTACTTTTGTTTCAAATTATTTCAAACCTTCAGAATTTTTTAGTACTACCTTAAAGCTAATCCTTTTTGCATGTGTCTCAGTGAAGCTTAGATTAGACTGGACATGTTTTCTTTCTCATAATTTATTCACCAATATTGTTATCCAGAAACGTTAAGTTTTGGCACATGAAAATACATAAAAATTGAACAGACTCTTTTACTATGTAAATGAAGTGTGTTTACCACATATAGGCTTCCTTACTGTGCCCCTGCCTCTCATGAGCTGTGTGATGTGAACGCGGGGTTAACACCACCTCTTTCTCTTTAACAGGGCGTACGACTATACTGTCGCCTTCACAGTCTGTTTACCCCAGTAATTAGGTGAGTCCAATTGGGAAATCCTTAGAGAGTCATTTGGAAGTAGTATATGAGTTTTATATACTGTATTTGAATGTAGAAATCTAACCCATCCCTTCAAAATTGGTCTTTGAGAGTACTCAGATAAGATTGAAGGGCTATCAGGGCAAAAAGTGTAACTGAATCCTTAAGTGGCTACCAACTCTGTTCAATGTGACTTTTTTAACAGGCTTCCAGAGCCTTCTAGGTCCGGATGGATATGCTTTTATGCTTACTGTATATATTAGCACACTCCTTCACTTACACTCCGTTACCTTGTCTGGGGAGTCCCAGCTGTTACAACACACCTGCCTTTATACTCCAGTGGCGTTGTCGCCCAAGTAAGATGTGGTCAGCCTCCACCTTTCTGTTTACATTGAAAAGTTTAATTCGCTTTTTTCCTCCAGAGGAAACTTCTGAACCATTGTAAAATTCATGCTTGCACTACCTTGTTTATAAAATACAAGTGGGTTTTTTGTTTGTTTCTTTTGAGTTTTTGTTTGATTTTTTTTTTTTAATTGTTGTATATTGTTTTGAACAGGGATAAAGATTATCACTTGAGAACCTACAAATCTGTGGTTATGGCTAACAAATTCATAGATTGGTTGATTGCACAGGCAAGTATACACCTTTGGATTTATGTAATTTGAAAGCTAGTGATGTATCAAGCAGAATAACATGCAAAGACTTTGTGTAAGGGTTATTAGAACAGTATGTGTAAGTGTAATCCTCTTACACTGGTAAAGTAACACAAATCAGCTGTCAGCAGCCATGCTGTTAATTCTTTTTGTGCTTATCTTCCTTATTGAATGAAATGTTTTTATGACACTTAGCTTTACAATTCAGCATGTAACACTTTTCATGGCTTACAATGAAAGGAATAGGCTCTGAATAACTCAAAACTACTAACTAGATGGACAGAAGTCAGTACCAATTTACTGTCAGCAGCTCTGTTTTATTTTAAATGAACTAGAAGCAAGAACAGGGTATCCTGTTCACTCTGTCAACATGCACTAGTTTCATATAATAAAAGTTTACAACTTTGATACTTTCAGATTCTATTGCATTCAATTTTTATGGAGTATGCAGTATTACTTAGGTGTTTACCTATTTATTTCAAAGTGTAAAGAGTTAGAGCATACAGAAGTCTCTTCCAACCCAAACCACTGTCTGATTGTATGATAAACGTGTATATACTGCTTTATATAAGTATGCTAGAAATGTATATATAAAGGTGGTGGTGATAAATATAATATACATCAATTGCCATCCCTGTGAGATTATGCCATTGTGCACAGTTTCCAGTTTGCTGCTATGTTAAAATATATTAAAAAAATTATTCTATGGTTTAACAGGGGGATTGCCGGACGAGGGAGGAAGCTATGATATTTGGTGTAGCTCTTTGTGACAATGGGTTTATGCACCATGGTAAGTAAATACATTCTGTACAAGCTATGCTTACTTTCTTTTTAATGTTATCTACATAGTTGGAAGGAAATGCAGGTGCTGATAAAGATATTACAGCATAGATGGAAAATTCTACTGTTGTATCACTGAAGAGACCTATGCCACAGTCATCAGGAAAAAGATTAGCTATTTTATACTCTGCAAATTGTATCCAATTTTATAGCATCTCCTGAGGAATTCATACTCTAAAGGATTTAGCTGGGGCAGTTTTATTAGTCGCTTAGCAAGAAATTTCTTAGCAGGTAATACATGTTTGCACAAATGAGACAGTAAAAAGTCAGGATACATATAAGAGAGAAGTGTGGCATTTTTTGGGGAAAGAATAAAGTATGGAGGAACATGACTTAAAAAAAGTGAAGTGGTGATAATAGGACAAAGTAGACTGGAGAAAAATGAAAAAATCGTAAAGGTAGCAGTGAACAAAGAAGGGAGAGGAGAGCAGAGATGTGTGCAGCACCAAAAATGAGGTGAACAAGGTCCCATTTAATACCATCAAAGGCAAGATTTCAGTGAAAGGATCAAAATAGTAGGTCATTTACTGAAATGAAAAGAAGAAGGAATTATAGAAGGAATTATGTTTTTATCAGCCTGTTTAGAGAAGGAGGGAGAATTAACATTCTCTCTGGTATTGTTCATTCTTTTTCCTTTGACTTTTAAACATACAAACTGCATCCATCTGCTGTTCTGGTTGCTTCCTCATCCCTACCAAACCTATTTCTGAGACTGAACCTGGCTTGCTTCACCGTCTGGAGAGTGCCAGAATTTGGTGGTGAGCATCTTCAGCAACTGCCCAGCAGAACTCTTCAAAATCATACTTTAAAATCCCTTTTAGGAAGAAACCTTGCACTAAATGATTTCAAGCTAATAGTCATTCTCAACTTGGTGGAATCCAGATGTTATAGTTGAAAAATGAGCTTAGTGATACCTATCTGAAATGGATGCAAATAACAATTGTTGCATATGTTAAACGATTTCCCTAGATTCACGCGCACACACAAAAATAGTTTGCTAGCATTCAATATGTGTATGCATGTTCACTATTTTATGGCTTATGAAAGACATGATACTCAAAACCTCAAAATTAAAAAAGGGTTAATATGTGTGGTTTTCTATCACACAGTCTTAGAGAAAAGTGAGTTTAAAGATGAACCGCTGCTGTTCCGTTTTTATGCGGATGAAGAAATGGAAGGATCAAATATGAAGCACAGACTCATGAAACATGATCTGAAAGTAGTGGAAAATGTCATAGCCAAGTCATTACTGGTGAGTGAAACCCAGTGATTGTATCCTTTGATGAGTAAAAAAGTTGGTCGTAGTGACGATAAATTAGGACTGTTTATTTAATGAGGATATACTTCACCTTTTCTTAATGGCTTTCTGAACAATATTTTAAACAACTTTATTTTTCAGATTAAGTCTAATGAAGGCACCTATGGTTTTGGTTTAGAAGATAAAAATAAGATGCCAATTATTAAAGTGGTGGAGAAAGGATCAAATGCTGAGGTATCGAGTATTCTAAATTATCTTCCCTGTTTGATTTACTTGATCACAAATATGTGTTTTGTGCATTAGATAGGAAAGTCTATAGTAGTAGAAGGTAGCTGTGGCAACTTTCCAAGAAGACTGTGCTTATGAATCTTATTCCCTTTGTTGTTTTTGGGGGGGGTTTTTTGGTTTTTTTGGGGTTTTTTTAATGTTTAACCCATTGCTCTGACCATTATGAACACTTATTTTCTGCTCAGCTAAGTTATTATATTGAGTGCTTTAAAATTTATAATTTTATTTTTATGCATTTTTTAATTTTCCAGTGAAGACATTAATCCTGATTGGAATGAACATTTTTGGTAGAATGCGAAATGAGTGTAGAGCTAGTCTGTGAGTTGCAGTTGATGTGTTTCATAGTAAAAGATGTATCAAGTTTTTATATAAAGTCTAGAATTTGAGAATCTAAATTAATAAATTCCTGTTCGTTGGTATTGCTTTAGATGTTCTTTGGGTAGATTTATATTCTACTGAACTGCACAGGAGTCTCTATATATGTAGAGGTAGAGTCTCTTTCATGAGAGAAAAAATTTGGACCTAGATTTCAAGGCTTTCTAAAACTCATGGTGGAATAGAAATTTAAATTATAAATAGACACAACAAATCAATAATATAATACAGCCACATAGGGTGATTTCTAGCAGTCAGATTCTGCCATGATCTCAGATGGTGCTAAGGCTTAGCGCATACCCTGAGCCACTGCTGTCGTTCAACTTGTTGTGGTTCCTTTCTAGTTACACCAAAGTTTAAAAACTGTTCTGTTTTGGAACTGAACAAATATTCACTAAAATTTTAATTAGCCCTGCCTTTATGAAAAGAAGCTTTAGTTCCTTTGGAAAATGATGGATGAACAAATTAAGTACCGTCATAAAATAAATGGCTCAATCCAAGCTGTTGTGTTAATTAGTAGAAGTATTAACTGATACTGTAATACTGTCATAAAATCTTGATTAAGACTAGGTCTTGTATTTAGGTCTCTTCAGAATGAGTGTTTACTGTACCCCTCACATCAATTTAACCAGTTTTAGAAGCATTTTGTGGTATAAGTGCTTTGTGTGTGGTACATGAAGGAGTCATAAAGAATGTAAAGTGAATGTGCATGTCATTATTCCTACTGGGGTTGCATGCCAGCAGAATAAAACATACTGTTAGTGGTTATAAACTGTTATTGTTTTCTAGATGGCAGGCTTGGAAGTTGGGAAGAAAATCTTTGCCATTAATGGTGACCTGGTTTTTCTGCGACCCTTCACTGAAGTGGATTGCTTCCTGAAAGCCTGTTTAAACAGCAGAAAGCCCCTGCGGGTTCTTGTGAGCACTAAACCACGGGAGTAAGTTGTCATTCCTTTGGGGAAATTTTACAAACAAAAATTGAAGTGAATTTTAGAAGACCAGGGAAACTTCAGAGAGAACTATTGTAAAGTTATTTTAAATGCTGTATCTGAACTAACTGTGTAAAGTCAAGCAACTTGATCTGCTTAGATTTTGTTGTATTATATTTGTGAGTCAGCAAAAGTGAAACACTTTAAATCCTCAGCTCTGCCACTTTAAATACTTCAGGAATTGCAAGTGCAAATGAAGTGTCCTTGACTGTATGGACAGTTTTGATCACTTATCTCTCACTGTGTGTATTAAATAAGTTCCTGTGTCTGGGGATTAATTGCTGGTTTGGCATAGTCAGACTGTGGTCTAATGGGTCCCTTCATCGTGTGTGCTGGTTGTGTAAACAGCAGGAGCGAGTAAACAGCTCCTCATCTTTATGTAACAGATGCATTTCTATACACAGGTTTGACCATTCCTACCTAAATGCAAGTTTTGTTATGTAAAAGGAATACAAAGTGAGGCCTAATGTGTATATGTATATACAAATATGTATATTAATAAAGTTAATGCAATTGTTGCTAGTTTATACAAGGAGGAGACCTAAGAAACACTAGTCAGGAGTAATTTTGATCAAAATTTGCAGAGTAAAGAGTAGCCATTCTGTGTTACCAGATAGCATATACAGAGTGCCTCCCTTTGGTTCAGTGGTAGAATGGAAATGTACTTCTCCTGTTAATAAGCAATGGTGTCTTGAGAAGTTAAATGGCACCCAGAAAGGGGAAAAGAGCAAAGAAAGAAATACAGCATAAAGATGCTCATCTGGACTGATAGTCCAACACCACCACCCATCCCCTCCCCCAGTCAAACAAAAATCACAGCAAAAAAATCCCCCAAACCAGTTGACCATAGTGTTGTAGCAAGCATAAAAGACATATGTTGGCCTTTCTTTAGTGTAGATCTTGGTTTAATTTCTGCCAGAACTTGTGGGTGAATTTCAAGGTTGACAGAATTAATCCAATGAATGAGGAGCTCACAAGAGTTGAAGAATCTGTTTCTCAGTGTTCCTGCTGTTGTCAGTAACTGCTGCTAGCATAACTGTTTTGACAGAAGAGACAGTTCTCTCCTAAATTCATAGCCTAAATTGCCAGTGATGGTCTTTCATAGTTCATTAGCGTGTTCACAAAGCAGTTTCAGAATGCATATCAATTGTATCAATGTTAGTTAATGTTTAAGTATATTAAATGGTGCTATACTTACAAAAATATTTCAAATGAAAATTTATTAGTCTCAATAATATTCTGATATTTTAAACAAATTGTAGACTTCAGTGAGCTTTGGATCTGCTCTGATGATAATCATCTCCAAATGCTTGACATTGTGTATACTAGAGAAAAAAAAAGAAATGCAAGAAATGATGCAATTATAGTAGTCAAAACTGCCTGTAAATCAAGTTTGTTACAGTCCAAATCAATTTGAATTTGCTTGCTTTTGCAATGGCAAATGGAGCTTGGGGCAAAGATCTCTGAAATAGTAACGGAACTGACTCTGGAAGGAAAAGCTGCAAAGTTAGATCAGTGCACTGTTATGCCTGACCTAACTAGCTCTGGTAAGGGCTAATGCAGCTGTGTTGCTTTTTCTAGATCCCGAACTGATATCATGTGGATAAGCTACCTTACTTTGAGTGAGCTCAGGGCTTAATTTTAAGGAGTAGAATGTGAATTTTGCTTCTCTTAACTATGTTTTTCAGTAGGTTTAGACCAAGCAGGAGTGGAGCACAATGTCCTTACGAGTCATATGGACGCTAGTAGATGATTCTTACTTTACAAATGTCAGTACTTTCCATAACTGCTCAGAAAAACCGCAGCAGAACATTTTGTCAAGAAAACCCACTGAGTAGACACTTAAAAGGTAGCAAATTACAATGTGTATTTAGGCTCTGCAGTCTTCTGCAGCTCATCTGACCAGGCCTGCCCTGCTCTGTGGTCCCCAGGTTCTGTCCTCTTGGCTGAGAGACTGCCTGCCTTCCTGGGGCTTTCAGTGCTGCTGTGCTGTGGCAACTTACCCAAATGGCAGTGCCTTTGGGAGGAATTTTAAAGCTGTGGTGGTGTTTTGGTTGTAATTGGTATATTGAATTTCCCTGTGAAATTGATATTTTTTGCTGCCTCAACTTGCTCTTATTTCTGATATCAGTGGTGCACAGTATCTGGAATATGAATGGTGCATAATCTGAAACTGTGAATTGAATAAAAATGTGGAGTCTTTCACCCTTGTAATCTGCTCGTAGCTGTTCACTTTTATCTTGAGTAACAATATGCTACCTTTTGCTACATTCATCTTCAATCTTTCCTTGTATCAGGACAGTGAAGATTCCGGACTCTGCAGATGGTCTTGGATTCCAAATCCGGGGCTTTGGCCCATCAGTTGTCCATGCTGTTGGGAGAGGTAAGCTGTAAGAGCTGTCAATGTTACTGGTAAATATGCATTTAACATCTAAATGGCTTGATTGAGATAAATCAAAATTAGGTCTGCTGATCCAGCTTAGATGTTTTTCACCCCAAGTAGCAATATTAAATAAACCCAAATATGATTATTTTGTGTTCTTATACTCTGTAAACTTTGGATAGATCTTCCAACTTCTTTTTTGTTATGAACTTCCACCAGTGTATATGAAAGTTAAGTTGGAGCTGTGCATTCTGTACAGATTAAGGAATAGCTGATGGATGCTCATCACCTTCTCCAATGCTTGATTGTTGGGAACCAGTTACTTCCTGAGCACTACTTTTGTAGGTGGCCATTTGGTTCTGCAATGTTCTGAAAATGCACTTTTCGAAAATCTTTTCAAGAGTGCTAGTGACCTAGTCTGTCTTAGTAATTGCAGATGTTTCATGTAAATATGGTTTTGTTAATTTTGGGATATGATTGTCAAATGCTTGCAGTTCCTAACCCAATATGTTTTTGAATCGTGTAATACATTTTTGACTAACTATATTTTCAGCTATTGTGTGACAGTTGTGTCCTTTTACCCCCTCCTGCCTTTTTAACTGAGGAATTTAAAGTGACCTGATCTGCAAAAACCAGATTTGAACACAGTTGATGACTTTTTTTCTAGGCTGTGTTGCCAGAAATTAGATTTTCAAGAGAAAGATTAATAGACTACAGACTGTTGAGCTGATGTGATAATTATTTCTGCACCTGGATCTCAATTCAACTGCCTATCCTTATTCATTAAGCACATACTTTATTCCAGTTAGCCTCAACAATATGCAAGTGCTTGCTTGTATGTTTTGCTAAATCTGAAAGATTTTAAGCATATGCTTAAATTCTTTGCTGAATTGGGACTTTGGGGTATTTTGAAGAGAGATTTTTTTTTTTTGAGAAAGATATTTAATAAGGCCTATTTAGATGTTTATTTTTACATTTTTTTGGGGGGGATGGGAGATTGCAATAGCTGGTATTGGTTTAATTTCCAATGACTTTCTTTTTTATTAGATTTAAAATGCAGCGGTCATCTAATAGTGATAGTTCCTAAAATGAGGGAAATTCAGGTATATTCTGGAAGTATTTCTTTGTCAAATATGCCCAACTGACAAGTCGTGAAGTTGTGACAAACTTTTCCATTTGTCAACTCTGCAAATTCCGTCTTGCCCTTTCTTTCATAGCAGCTAGCTTCTGCATCTCAGACTGGCAGTCTCTGGGTAATGGATTTTTACTTTCTTGCACCTCTGTGGCAGCATCAAGAGAGACATAAGGGGGCAGATGTTCAGGTAGCTGGAACTAAGGTCATACTCCATCAGGCTGTCTTTCAGATGTGGTTTTTAGTCACACTGAAAAGACCTGGATCTGGCTGCTATTTTTGTAGTACCTGTTCAATGGCTAGAAGATTTTCCCAAGGTGGTTATTCCATTGTGAAAATAAATCACCAAATCATATATTTTATGTTACTTTAAGAGAGTGTTTTGTTTTGGTGTCATGTTGTCCCCATTCCCCTCCCCTCTCAATAATTAAATTTGAGATATCCTACTTAATTATCTTTGTGTGTTTTGACTTAAAGCTGCAAGGCACTTTGCTGTAATTGTGTTGGTAGGAAAGATGAAAATAAGAACAATACCCTTGGAAATGTCTTCAGATTTGGATATTTCACTTAATGTTTAACATGAAAATCTCGTATGGTCTGATACTTCTTTATGAATTGTCAGAAAACTTCTGTTTTGTGTGTAAAATTTGAACACCTGAATAATCAAGAAGCTCATAAACTTGGTTCATATAAAAGAATTCAGAATAAAATTAGTTTAAGTTGTAGTTAGCGACTTTCAAGCTAGAGCCATTTTATCCTTTTAAAGTCCTTTTAAGACAAATTTTCTTTAAGAAAAAGTTTAATATTTTCATATTACTTATCAGCATTTGTTGTTTTATAAAACAGCCTTTAGAAAATTGTCTGGTCTCTTTTTATGGAATCATCTGCTGGGGAGCTCCATTTTCTTAGAGTCCAGCTGACTATAGAAGCACGCTGTGGTCGGGGAAGTATGTAAGAACTGGTGAGAGCAGGTTTTGAGAAAAAAATAAAGGAGGCTTTTTGGACTGTAAACTTTAAAGGAGATGTTTAGGCAAAGAAGTTTGTTAACTATGTATATTTTAATTAATAGGAACAGTGGCAGCTGCGGCAGGTCTCCATCCTGGCCAGTGCATAATCAAAGTGAATGGAATTAATGTCAGCAAAGAGACTCATGCAAGCGTCATTGCTCATGTCACAGCGTGCAGGAAGTACAGGCGGCCAATGCAGGTACGTCTCAGCCTTCAGTGTTTTCTTCTAAGTTTCTTTTTGTGGTCAAAGTAAACAGTGTGGTGTTTTACCTCTGTCCACATATCTGTTGTGTTTGAGTGGGGTGAGAGGAAAGGAGTGGTGAATAAAACTGAAGGGAAGCCAGTTGAAATATAACGGCTGAAGATTGCTCAGTGTATTGCTGATGTTCAAGGTCTGTTTAATTTCTGCACTGAAAGAAATCTAATCTTATAGATAATTTTTATATGGTATTTTTAAAGGATTATTTCGAGTATTTCTGCAGTCCTATGCAGAAAGCCTTATGAGATATATTCTCATCTTGATGGAGAGGAATCACACAGCTCACTGCCTGCTCAGCAGCAGGAGAATGAAATGCAGAATTCTGATCTTATTCCAGAATTTTTTAACACTTCAACACACAGAGAGCAGAGTGCACATACACCATCTATAAAGGTCTGAGTTCCCACTGCATTCCAGTCTTAGGAATAAACATACGTTCAAGAACTCAAAGGTTCCTTTTCTTTATTTATTAATATAAGCATGCAAATTTTGTTATCTTTTTAATATTAGCTTAAGAGAAAAATCTCAGGCTTCCAAGACACAAATTTAAGGAAGAGAAACATAACTAGCTGGATTCTAGAATGTAATTTTTCCAAATCCCTGCAAATTTTTCATAAACTGTGAACTAATATCATTAATTAACTTCACAAACTCTTCCAGTACGTATTTACTGAGGAGAAAAATCCAATTAAAATCAAGAGTGAAATCCTTTTCCCACACCTACTGCATAGATAAAAGAATTATATCGTTAGAACTGCATCATACAAATACAGTCTTTATGAAAATGTTGTCTGGATGTTTGTGTTTAAATGCTAATGCTGAATTGAAGTTGTTATGCAGCGTATCAAGATCAAGTTCACCTATTCTTTAAAGAAAGATGCACTCTAAAAAGGAGAGGATATTCCGTACACTAGTAGTATAACTGTCTGGAATAGAAGATAAATTCTTTATAGTAGTTATGTTCTCATTGTATTACTGTGGACTTCCTATGTATATTAGTGGCGTGAAAAGAGGATTGATAAATTTTGGCTGGTGTGAATGCCTTGACATGAAGAATTACTTGGGGTTTTTTAATCCACTTGTATAATGACTTGGAGTTTTTCCTATAAAGAGTATTTATTTCAGTCTTAAAAAGTAGCTAGTCACAAATCAGCACATCACAAATAACTGAAATTCTCCAGACTGACAAGAAAAACTTAAAGTCAGGACATAGTGCTATCAAAAACTGTTGGAGAACTGTCTAGACTGCAATAAATGGCAGTATTCCCACTGGTGCCAAAACAGCTAAAATATCATTTCCTTTTCAGAAATTTAGTTTTTTTCTTTAATTATTTGGAAGATGATTATAATTTCTCCTATTTTTTAAAGTGCAGTGGATTAGCCTATCATTTAATTAACACAAAGATTGCAGTCTCTCCTGAGGTTGCCAATTGCATAATTGAAAATGGGATAATTTCTGTTTCTTGTATCTTCTGCTTCTGAGGGTGAGGAGTCTTCCTGCTTGCCTGAAGTATAAAGTTTTATTTCAGATTCTTGCTGTGTGAATAACTGTGTAACTTCTGTTGAGCAGTGTTTGTCTTCTTTCTGTCTTGTCTGGATAAAGAAAATTGACAGCAGATTTTACTTCTTGGAATTAAAATTTCCTTGCAGTGATACTAACAATGATATGTCAGATTTATTCTTAGTTTGTTCCTCTGTAATGGTTTTGAAGAACATTGCTCCAAGTCATAATGCCTTAGGTCGTGTAAACTTTTAAAAGAAGGACTTCCAGTTTAAGTAGTGTAGTATTTCCTATTAGAGATTGGCATGGCCGTCTTGATGCTGCCAAGCAAACCCGTAGGAATTCATAAATAAGCAGCAAGCTTTCGGGGGTACCTGCAAAGGTACCTGCAAAAGTGTTCCTGTTGATCACCTTCTGCACAGGATCTTCCAACAATCAACAGAGAACTCTGAAATTTAAACTTCCTTATTTAAATATTTCAGTGCCATTGAGTGAAAAGCAAGGCATAAATGAAACTAGGAAACCTAGAGAGAAATAGTACCTTAATCATACAAAAATTTAGTTGTCTATGATTAATTGGATAAAATAGCAGCTGAATGTTGTATATTAGCGAAGGAAAATTGCATGTGTTTGACACTTTTCGTGAGGATTTTTAACATTCAGCCTAAAGTTTTGCTATCCATGCTTAGCTTTGAATTCTTCTACGAACTTCTTTTTGAAGCCTCTCAATTCAGATTTGTCATAATCGTGTCATTTATTCTACTGTAGCTGTTGGAGAGGGAGTGATTAACTGACTATCAAGCTTTCTTGAAATCTAAGGGCCAAAGAAGAGTAGCCTGGAGATGCCATACCTGATAGGCCCTTCCACAGGGGTGGGATGGACATGTGGCTGAGTAACAGACTGGGGAGAGCAAGATGTAAGGCATACACATGGCTTCTTCATAGGTTGTATGACCCATGTAAGCCATGATTCCTGCACTCATGTGTCACTCAGTCACATGAGATGGTGGATTTTTGGAGCCTGTGATTCTGTTCTTTTCGGCGGGTTTGCTAATCCGGGGGAAAAATAAAAAAACATCTAGGAAAATAAATGTAGTAAAGGCAATTACAAGTAATGAAGGCTGTAGTGAACGTTTTTTGTGCCAGTGAAACATGGGAAATAGATTAACTGGACATACTCTATCATTGATTGATATTCCATAATATTTTCCAGCAGATTCGCGGATGTACAGTAGATTTAGCAAGGCAAAAATTTGATTCTCCAAATTTTTGTTTCACAATTTCTTGTCTTAAATATTTTGCAGTCTGCTGTTTGATTTGAATTGTCTTAAGTTATTTTTGTCAGAGCCACGAAACTGATTCATGTCATGCTGTCCCAGATTTCATAGTGTCTTATGACAGTAGACTCTGAAATAACTTGCCAAAATTCTGCGGATGGTGTTGTAGAATGCCAAAATTCTCTGTAATTTTAAGTTTTTTTTTTTTTTTTTTAACTTAGACCTCAGAAGGCAGTAAAGCTGGTAATAGTCAGGGAATTAAAGCAACTGTTTCACGCTCAAATAGTTGCTATCAATTGCACTTGCAAAGCTTTTCCTAGCTGTCTTTTTTTTTGTTGTTGTTATTTTTAGCAAGATTCTATACAGTGGGTTTACAGTAGCGTTGAAAGTGCACAGGAGGATCTTCAGAAAACAAACACCAAACCCTCTGGAGATGATGGAGGTGATGCCTTTGACTGCAAAGTGGAAGGTATGTGATGCTTGTTTGATTTCGTTGTTGCTCAGAATGTTGGTGTAGTAGCAAGGAAAATGTAGGCAGTGGGTTTGTTTTCAGAGAAGAAATTTTGAGCAGACTGTAGGATGTGTTTTGCATAAGGATTTTCTTTGTTACATCTTCTAAACACGTAAATTTAACATGATGTTCTCTGAAAATTATTATCTTTCCCATTTAGAGGAAAAGCTTCTGTGAACACTTTGGGGAAAACCTGTTCCATTTTCATTTGTAAAATACATAATCCTAGGAATTACCTGATTTATTTTCACCACTAGTAATCATTTATGGCAATATAGTCATTACTGCATTAACATTTAGGTAAAACTGCATTCTTATGCATCTTGGTAATTAAAGAGACAGTTAACGTGTGAACTGTATTATGTTCTCTGCATAAATGCAGATATTGTGGTTTCATTTCTGAATATTGACACTTTTTATGGTAATCTTCTGCTTTATTTAGAAAGTCTCAGTTTTCCCATTTTTGGGGCTTTTTTAATGTCTCTGGATTATAAAATAAATTGAATTAGTCCCCTTCAATAACTATAAAGAGAGACTCCTGCCTGTTTTGCAATCCAGTATTTTAGCACCTGTAAACTTATTGGTGTTCCGATTTTGAAATCATTCAGCTGGTAGCCAGGTTTTTTGATGAACTTTTTAAAATAGAATGATCAGAACGTACCTGTTTCTAGAATGTTTGCCTGTGTCCATTTTAGTTTATTTAATGACCAGCATTTGTCAACTGATTTGTGTTAACTTGTTTATTCTAGAGGTAATTGACAAATTTAACACTATGGCAATAATTGATGGGAAGAAAGATCATGTGAGTCTGACTGTTGACAATGTTCACCTGGAGTATGGAGTGGTTTATGAGTATGACAGCACAGCTGGAATAAAGTGCCACGTCTTGGAAAAAATGATTGAACCAAAGGGATTTTTTAGCTTGACTGCAAAGGTATGAAGCAATTTTTGTATGTGTTAATTCTTACTATGCTTAGTACCAATGGAGCAACATGTGTCTTTTTTTTATTCTTAGGATTATGTGTATTTCATCTAATACGTTATAACTGGTCACCTTAATCATAAAGAAGTGCTTCCAGCATACTGATTCTGGCCTTAAATAGTGCAGCGTCATCCCCTTTAGTGTTTAGGCTGTCTATTTAAATTCTTCAAAGTTATTACAAACAATAAGGAGAAGTAATGTGGCAATTTTATGCTAATATTAAGTTCGTATCAAGTGATAGAGATCTAAATGACTACGAAAGGTTCACTGGTAGAAAAATCAGGTCTCTTAACTCAAAAGACAATAATAGGAATTTTAGTGGTACTTATTCCATATAACTGTCTGCTAATGGTTTGAAATGCTCTAAACATAAACCTCTGTGTGTGTTCAGTGTGGTCTTATGCTTCTCTCCATGTGCATCTTTTTTTCTGTGTATTTATCGGTGCTTTTCATTTTTAAACAACTGTGTTCTGCATCATACAGAGTAGGGGAATGAATTAATTCTGGACTGCTTTCCTAAACTGTGCAAATCTGTGTTAATTATTAAGATGAGAAACTATCCAAAGTTGTGCTGCAGAATGCAACTGTTTGAAAGTACAGCTGCAAAAAACCTTCACTTAAATTGTTTAAATTTGTATTATTAATTAAACCTAATATAAAGGAAGCTTAAAAGTGTGACTAAAGTGACTGGAGTGTTTTAATACAATAACTAAACATGATAACAGAAGAGTTAAAGGCTTTCCTTACTTCAGCTGGTGGGGACCTGAGAAAAAAATTCTCTCAGGATCTAGTGATTTATAATCTCTGACTTCTTGAAAACTTCGTAATTTGCACTCCGAAATTTCTGTATGTTATTTTTTTTCTACTGTGAAGCTTATAAATGGTATCTTTTGTCTTTGATGGTGAATAGTGTAACAATGAGCTGTAGCAGAACTGAATAATAGACAGTGCACATGGTGTGACTCTTGGGAATGGTCCTGTTCAGGGCCAGGAGTTGGACTTGATGATCCTTGTGAATCCCTTCCAACTTGGCATATTCTGTGATTCTGTGGTAAATCCCATGATGGATTAGTACAGTGTGTGTTGTTTGGTTGGTTTTCTTTAAGCATCTCTAAAATGTTGTGAACCTTTTCTTATTTAGGTGCCTTACCTTAATTTAGATTTTGTGTCCTGTTGTTCAAAAGTTATTTTGGGTGTGTTTTTCAAACACATCTCCAGAGTTGGACACAACCAGCAATAGGCATCTTCCAAGTTCCATAGCACAGTGAATTTCAATGCCTGAAATACAACTCTAACTTAATAAAAAAGGACTATGTACTACCCTCATTTCTTCAACATACCTTTTGTTTAGTTTTCTCTCACCATCATTTGCTGGTGCCATTTCCATCATAGCAAGACTTCAGTCTTTGCTAGGCAGTACAGCTTATTCTGTGCCTTCCTTATTTCCTGGTTTTGTATGCAGAATAAATGAGGGATAAGACTCAGTTTTCTTGTATGCTTTTTTAATGTATTAGTATTGCTTATCCTGCCAGACTGAAGCTTTGCTACAAGTAAAGAATTGATTAATCAGTTTTACATAATATATGCTGATCAAGTAAATACAGTAGATAATGTATTTCAGAGGAACCATAGTAATTACATTATGAGGAAATTAGTAGCAAATCCATTATCAGACAATGTTATGAGAGGCCAAATAAAAATACTTATGCATATAACTTTGCAGGATTTAAAGAAACCTCTTTGCTTCCAAAGTTTAATTCATTGTTGTTATGCACCATTGCCTGTAATATTAAAAGGCAGCTGATTATCAGGCTTTTCAGCTTTAATTGTGAGATGATTAGTAAGGGGTTAAGTAAGGGAAATTTTAGTCAATTTCTTAATGTACTGCTTTTGTTTTTATTATCTTAGATTCTTGAAGCACTAGCAAGAAGTGATGAACATTTTGTGCAGAATTGCAACAGCCTCAATTCCTTAAATGAAGTGATCCCCACCGAGCTTCAAAGTAAATTCAGTGTCATTTGCAGTGAAAAAATTGAGCATATTTACAGAAGAATCTCTAGTTATAAAAAGGTATGACCGGCATGTTTTTAGTTTTAAGGGAAAAACTGGGGAATGTGGTACAGTTTTAATAACTCTTCAAAATGCCTATTGCAATGGCAAAAAATGTGGCTGAAAGTTTAGCTATTTTGAGGTGTGAATGTCTTAACTAATTGCTTTCATTGTTTTCAGACCATGCTCTTTATTGTCTCTTTTCTAGACACTGTCTAGTTTGTATCTTTTCCTGTTTGCTGTATTCAGTTGTAGATACAATCAACTGCATATTTCCACAACAGGCCCATCATTCTTGTACATGTCTTAAACCAATACTCCAGTGAATTTGCAGATGTTAACCAAAATGAAGCAATAACAGAATTGTTTTTCTCCTTCTAGTGTATCTTAGTTGGAACTACCAAATTGTTACCCTTTTATTCATCTTTTTTACCCTTCAAATTGGTGTGACATTTTGTAGCATGACTGTTACATCTCTGTAAATTATTAGATTGACTTGGGTTAATAAAGCATTATAGGATGGAAAAATGGAGAGGGTGCTGACTTTCATAGGCTTGAGATCTAAATCAATTGTATGTGAATGAATAAATAACCCAGACTATGACCTCTAGTTGCTGCCACTGTATTTCTCTGTAGTTGTTTAACCAAGCAGGGCAACCATTTGCCATTTTGTTAGTGCAAATTTATTTTCTCATCCAGTCTCCTAGTTCCTCTCTCATATAATCTAATTTGGGGAGTGTGTTGTTTTATTTTGAAGTAGGCTCAAAATGGCTCCAAAGAACTGTCTGTGCCCTGTCTTAGTTCATTTGGGGATCTGACTTGTGACATTTACAAACTAGTCTGTGCTAAGAGGTGATACACAAAAAATTGAAAAGAAAAAGGGAAAGAACAAGCAAGTTGAATATAGAAGCTTCACACATTTCTAGAAGTTACATGGAAAAGAGTGGATAATGTTTTCTTATTTTTCACAGGAAAAGTAGGGAGAACTGTTAGGAATACCTGTAGCTTCAGTAGAATGAAGGTCAAAAAGCAGCTTGTCAAAGACTTTTAAGGGTGCTCTTTGACAAGGAATGGAACAAACAGAGTTGATGGAGGCATTAAAAGGATTCTGATACTGCATTAGCAAACACCCAATCTCTCTGTTTGCCTGAATTACAAACCTGCTTGTTTCCAAATCGGTTAAAAATCAAAATATTTTTTTTAAAAAACTAAATTCATTAGTTTTCACATTAAGAATTAGAGCTGAAGTAACATGTAGCTGGTTTATACATTTTCTGTAGCTAAAAAATTTGGCTATGATATACGGTCTCTATACAGGAGACCAAGACAGTAAATGAAACTTTGTTGTGTTTGCTGGATGTGAAACAAACAGCTTCAGGGAAGTTTACGTAGTTCTTATACTGTCTAGAAGCAGATACTGCTGATACAAACTGCACTTTCAAGCTCTTCTACTCAAAAATCAGTCATTTCACAGTTACAGCTTTTAATGACAATTAGTAATGCAGTGAATTTCAGGAATAGATACATCGTTTTCTTGGCAAGGTAAAGGTAACCATAGTTACAGGAGAGTTTGAGAGGGTCTGAGCCCAACTTGGCTCCTGGTTTCACTGTGAAAGTTCGAATTATATAAATAGAAGCCTTGTAGATTTCTGCAGTCCCTACTATTATTATTATCAGAACATTTTGCTCCTAATAGACCTCGAGTCCAGTGCCATGAGTCCCAGATGTTTCTCAACACATATATGAAAAGAATTTTGGTCCTGACTTATGACCTGATTAAATCATAGCCAGGCATTTGGTCTCTCTGGAGCAGGATGTGTGGGAGATTGAGATGTGAAATATGTACTGCTTGCAGAAACATTTTCATCGTTGAGTGTCCTTAGTGCCCTTCTTAACAATTTGTACATTCTTCAGCCTTTTAACAATTCCATAATTGGATTTCTGGTAACTTTCCAGATCTTGTTGTGATCTAAAGATTTAAATGTAATTAACCCATGAAATGTTCATCAGGCTGAAATAATATGGCACCAAAATAAACAGGAATTTAAGAAATTGTTACCTCACAGAAGGGATGTGCCTTTGTACATCTGAACTGTTTTGACTGATTGAATTTGTACTGACATTTATTAATGAAGAAACTTTACAAGTTAACTTTGAAAATATTCTTATTGTCCATAGCTGAGGTAGGTCTGTGTAATATTTTGAGTGGAGAGATACTGTGATTAAAATACCAGGGGTTTGGAACTGATTTCATCTTGCCAGAAAAAAACTGTCCTAGCAAAAAACTGCACTGAAAAGGACACATGTTGACAAAAATTCTATTTGTGACTGACAAGGCTCTTTGCTGATGGAAGAGCTTGATCTCATGACTTTCATAATTCTGAAGTAGGTGTATTTTCTGAGTGTCCAAATTTAGTACAGTTCAGTCTTCACCATTTTGGGTTGACATCTTTTCATCTTGAAAACCCAAAAGCTCTAAGCCTATCCAGGACTCTGCACAAAATTTCAGATGTTAGAGTGAAGGAGATGTGGCTAAACACTTTATTAGAATTAGACTATAAAACAGGGGAAAAAAACCCATCCTTCATTTCTGAGCTGATACATGGCAGGGGAAGAAGAGGTAGTAGACTAGAAAGTCTATAAAATGTGGCGTTTGCAGTTTTTATGTACTAGTGTACTTTATGTACTACTTCCTAGAATCATCCAAAATACAAGAATGGTTGAGGTTGGAAAAGACCCCTGGAGGTCTTGTCCAGCCAGCCCTGCTTAAGCAGGGCCACCTAGAGATGGTTGCCCAGGATCATCTTAAAGGAGGAAGATCCAAAAACCTCTCTGGGCAACCTGTGTGTGGTCACCCTCACAGTGAAAAAGTGTTTCCTGATCTCCAGAGGGAACATCCCTTGTTTCAGTTTGTGACCATTGCCTCTGGTCCTGGCACTGGGCACTGCTGGAAACAGCCTGTCTCCATCCCCTTGGCACCCTCCCATCAGGTATTAGTATACATTGATGGGTTCCCCCTGAGCTTCCTCTTCTCCAGGCTGAAGGCTCCCAGCTCTCTCAGCCTTTCCTCATGGCAGAGGTGCTCCAGTCCCTTAATCGTCTTAGTGGCCCTTCCCTGGGCTCTCTCCAATATGCCCATGTCTATTTATGGGAAGCCCAGATACGGACCCAATACACCAGCTGTGGCCTCATCAGTGCTGAGGAGAGGAACAGGATCACCTCCCTCAACCTGTGGGCAATGCTTCTCCTAATGCAGCCCAGGATATCATTAGAGAGGACTTCATCCTTCCTGAATATGAAATAGTTTCCAATTCTCTCTTAATAATAGCTTCACACAAAAATTTCCTAATTTTTTGCAAGACCTTAACATCTGTGTCAACAGGTGTTTATAAATGTCACATGCAGTAGACTACTGGATCATGAAGCAGTACCAGACTTTCCCTTCAGAAAGATACTTAGTTTTTTATTATGTTCCATGGGAAATAAAGTATATAGCTTTTTTGCAAAGCTATTTACATTTAAAAATATTATTTACTTCAAAAAACAACCCCTTAAAAATAGCAAATGAAAAATATTTTTCTTTCCTTTGTAGAGAAAGCCAGAAATTATAAAGTCAGGACACCTTAATTCAAGGATCCTGAAATATTTTAAGGTTTTGTTTTCTAGTCAGGTACACAAGTATTGTCAGCCAAGTACTGTCACATGAAGAGCTACTAATCAAAATTTGGTTTTCTTTCTCATTTCTAGTTTTCAAGAGTATTAAAAAACAGAGCTTGGCCTACCTTCAAACAAGCTAAGTCAAAGATTTCACCGCTTCACAGCAGTGATTTCTGTCCAACCAATTGCCATATCAATGTGATGGAAGTATCTTACCCTAAGACCTCAACTTCCCTTGGTAGTGCCTTTGGTGTACAGTTAGACAGCAGAAAACATTCTTCCCATGAAAAGGAAAATAAAAACACTGATCAAGGTAAGTCAGTTGAACTTGTAAGAACTACTTCCAGTGCTTCTGATTTATAGTCTTAAAAGGTAATTGGTTTAGGTTTATGGCCCAAATAGGAAAATTAAGGATGAGCTTTTGTGAAATCGCCCTGCTTTTGAAACCCAGGTTTGTTTTAAAGCATAATAAAGGCTAGTCATAATTTCACAATAACTTTTTCCTAAATAGCTTGACTTTGATATGCAAATAAAATACAAAATTAAATAATTCATGAAGTTTTAAGCAGGAAAATATTTTAATATCTGCTAGGTATTTTACTAGCTTCAAAATGTATTTTGAAAAAAAGATGATGATGTCATCTTTTTGTATTATTCCCAGGTAAACTGAATCCCATGATTTATGTCCAGCATACCATTACTACTATGGCTGCCCCTTCAGGACAGTCTCTTGGCCAGCAAGAGGGCCACGGTCTGAGGTACCTCTTAAAAGAAGAAGATTTGGAAACACAAGATGTCTATCAAAAATTGCTATTCAAATTACAAACTGCGCTGAAAGAGGTGGAAACGTGTGTCTGTCAAATAGATGAGTAAGTAAATGTTAACATCTGGACTTGCCTTTAATTTTTCCATTGAAGATAATTATAAATCTGGATATTGTTTTTGTATAGTGTAGGAATCAATGATGACTTCAGATAGAATTGAAATAAGATAAAGAAGTTAAGTGTAGGTAATATTACATTTTTTCCCAGTGTCCCTGATTCCTTTTTTTACACAGTTTAGTTTGTAGTTTTTCTTTAGAATATGGAAAAGCAAAATGTTTTGCAGTGAGAAAAATGAGACATACACATCATCTAAAATTTCACTAAAAATGGAAACAAAGGGCAGAGGTATAAAAATAACTTTTATTGAACTCTTCTGCTATTGCTGAACAGTCCTACTGGTGAATTTTTAGGTAAGCATTCACCTATAGGAAGAGTATGAATGTTTTAGATATTTTTCAAAAGCAAATTGACCTTAATGAAGAACTATGGATCCAGGGAGAGCCACCCTCTATTGATTAGGACACTTGGCTTGAATGTGGGAGACTCAGAGTCTCATCACAGTCTGTCCTAATTCAGGACAAGGATTTATAACTTTCTTTTTCATTTGTGAGCTATGCGTTGACTGCTGGGCTATTTGCTGTCTTGGAATGAGGATGAAGAAGGTTAAGAAGTATTTCAGTTTTGAAAGATCCCACATGCAATGCAACTGTCAGAAATTATTGATTTTGAAAATATAAATAACATGAATTTTTCGGTTTAAAAGTGATCTCCAGTTTAGAAAAATAGTGTGTCATTGTTTCTCATGTTATCTTGAAGACTGTAGAGTGATTTTGTAATGTCTTACATACTGCAATGGGAATGAAAGCAAGAGTTGCCTCAATATTTTTAAGAAAATGTTGTTTTCCCTCCCTTTATGTAGATCTGCTGATTATCCTGCAGAAGATGATGTCAGTTACTTAAATTCACAATAATTTCAGTGCTTTGGTGCACTTAAAAATGACTGTCTGGAAAGCCTGTGTTGTTACTCTTCCTCAAGGAAATCAGAGAATTGTTTATGGAAGTTTAGTCAGTATTTCAGGAAGTTCCAGTTGTAGTCTGCCACACCTTTCCTTTTGATTCCCTTGAGCCTATGATGCTAAAGCACAGGAAATTCTGAGCCTTTCTTTCATATATGTGTATATATAAATACACACACAAGTATTTATGATTGTGTGTACAGAAATAAGTATATGTATCTATGCATATATTCATTGGGAAAGTCATACAGTTATGGCAGTAAACTGGAGGGTTCACTTTTTTCTTTCCTAAATTTCCTGTACGCTGACCTAGTAGCAGGTCTTGTATAAGGTGCACAGGTTTATTTAGCAAATTTTACCTTTTGGCTATTTGTAAAATTGACACTTTTCATGCTTTATTCCTCATGGACTTTCAGTGGACTGCCAGTGTTTAATTACTGTGGAGAGAAGTGGTTCTATACATGAAACAGAATAGCCAAGGGAGCTACTTAAAAGTGCTGAACAGGGAAGAGGGAAGCTGGGACTATTTGGGGGAGAGCAGTTCAGAAATACGTGGTATATTATATTACAACGTAGTTGGAGCTACTATTAACTCTTGAGAGAAAAATTAGGACTACTAAAAAACAAAAGATAGAGTAATAGGATAATCCAACAGCTATGCCTTAATTAGAACTATTTGTACTTGTAATGGCTAGGAGGAAATTCTTGCTTGAGTGTTTTATAAAGACAGTAGAACTTCTGTTTTCTTTTATGACATAACGACATTGATGTCTTTATTTACAGAATTGCTTATTATTACAAGGAGGATTGCAATAAGCAGTCCTCATCATTATAATTTTCTCAAGACAGAAAATAGGAACATGGTATCACAATTCCTTATTTTGTATGATATTATAGAAACATTGAAATGACTGTTATAAATTAAGAAAAAACAAAACAAACAAAGAAAATTATATTTAAGCATGATTATTGGGAAGGGGTTGCATCCAGGTTTTGGGTTGTGTGTTTTAAACTCCCTGAATTTCTACAAGCACTTCAGTGAGCTCAGGAACTGCAAATGCAAGCTCCTGAACTCTCTTATCCAAAGTTCCAGCTTTCGTTCATGGTAGTTCAGCAAAAAATTTTTCCATAGAAAAAGTGCCTACCCGCTGAGAGAAAGGGAAATGCTCCCTTAGGAAAAGCTTCAGCTACCTTAATCAGTCTTTTACTGAGCTCTTGGCAGAAGTGACTAAACAGTCACATAAAAGAAAAGGATATAATAGTCTGTCTGTTCCTTGACAAATAATTACTCAGGGGAAGATATTTTCAGGAGCTGAAATTGCAGTTCATTATGCTTGTTTCTTACTCTTGATTATTTTCTTGGCAACAACAAAATCCACAAGAAGTTACCAGAATGAATCTGCCCAAAGCCCATTTTTGATTTTTGAAGTGGATGGTAACAGGAACACAAGAACAATCAAAAGTGTAGGTTAATCCTTTTCCTTATCTCATCTTATCTTCCAGCATGCAGGACTACATGGTGTTCTTGAAATGAACCTTTTAGTTTAAGAACACTGTTAGAATCATCTACCAGGAATTTTCCCAATTCCTTTTTGAACCCCCTTTGTATTTTTCCATTCAGAAAATAAGTTTTACAGGTACAAAGAACTGATTTTTTAAAGATTGTGCTTTCATAACACATTTATTTTAGGACAAGTTCAAGAGCACACATGCTCTTAATGGATGCATAGATGGACAATGAATACTGATATAAAATACAGGCCCCATCTATCTTCCCTTCCTCGTGGAATCCTGCTAACCAGTGACTTAAGTGGTTGGAAGGAACGGAGTTGAATGTTATGAACTGATATGAAGTGTTAAGGCATCATAGAGCCCAAAAGATGTCAGTCTAGTGGATGGGTGGGTTTCAAGTCCAGTGAAATTATAACTTTAGTATAATTTGTCTATATTTTATATGCAGTTCAGTTCAGTATCATTGCCCATATATGGGCTAAATATCTGTCTCTTCCCTTCAGAAGTAAGAATTACGTGTAACAAAAAGATCTAACGTAAGTTTGAATCTTACTGTCCATTTGGTAGAAAGTTTGCCAGCTGACCACTCTCACAGCTCATTCAATAAAGCCTTGCTATCATGTCTAAGTAAAAAAGCTTAGTTCACTGTCTTCTTATTTCAGATAGTTAGAAGGTAGTTTTTGCAAGAAAAACAGTGCTTTTCAAATGTCATTCTAATGGAGTGTTTGAGCAATACAAATTGAAGGACATTGCCCATTATAGCTGTTCTGATCTTGAAAGTAAATTAGAACATCTCAGTATGAGTTAGCCAACCAATAATATGAATTTTTTGCTTCCAGTATTTGTGAATGTTCTAAAAGTAGCAGTCTGAACTGTTCTCTCTTCTTGGCTGGATGTTACTTCTGTGCTCGTCATAGACGCATGTGTATTAATCATCAGGTTTACTGCTGATAATGACTTAGACACTTTGAATGTCAGGAATTACATAGAGATGTTAATAAAGATCCTTAAGATGCCCTAGTAAATTAGCTTGTGATGCAAAATGGCATGTCTAGTGCAGCAGTAATGAGAAAAAACGTGTTTTTCATATGGAGTTTCTTTAGTTTGTTTTCTTGATTTGTGCTGAGAAGTACATAATTCATGTCTAGAAATAGTTATGTTAATATAAAATTTGACCCTAAGTGTCCAAAAATGTGCTTTATTTCTTCTCCGGTTGGAATCATTACTTTCATACACAACTGAGTATTTAGTAGAGTATTTAGACATTTAGCAACAGAATCTGTCACTTCTTTCCCTTGTTTCAAATAGATATGGACTGAAATAAGATGCTCCTTTCACATATTATAGAATAGTAGTTGGAGGGTGATGAGAAATTTTGACCTGTTGCTAGCCCGCTTTTGAAAAACATGGATTTATCTTTTTTTTGCTTGTTTTTTTCACAGCCTTCTTTCTTCAATAACATATTCTCCCAAATCAGAACGTAAAACGCCTGAGCCCTTAATACCAGCAGACAGTGATAATGAAAAGGGTGAAAGGAATGGGAAAAAAGTCTGTTTCAGTGTGACAGGTGACGAACAGGAAGATTCTGGTCATGATACCATCAGTAACAGGGATTCTTACAGGTAACTTTACTAATAATATTTTTATTTGTCAGCTGAATCAAACCTGGAGGTTTATAAACTATCGAGTGCTTATGAAGACTATCAGAAAATAGTGATTCGGCCTTTTCTAACAGAGGAATAACTAGCCTCAGGATGTGTAAACTAAACTTTTATGTGTACAGATAAATTATTAGATCTTATTATCCCAAACCTTTTTGGAATATCGCAACAGGAGGTGTAAAGCTTCACTTTAGATTACCAGTCTTATAAAAACCAGAAATTACTTGTGTTATTACGTCTCCAACAACAAATCAAATATCTGCTATAGAAAGCAAGATGACAGAGATGCCACTCTTCCTGATCTGAAGAAAAAAAATACTATTTTTCAGCATATATTCCTCACCTTCATTCACTCTAAGTATTGTAGCATCAACTCACCTCTAGCATTCATAATGCATCACTTTTACTGTGAATGACAATACGAAGAATTTTGAAAAGGAAAGAGTAATTATAGCAAGTGTGGTTCTTACATAGACTATATTCTGTTTCTTGGAGGGAACTGGTTAGCTCCATGATCTAAATTAAAACTTTAGCTGCAAGTAAAATAAGGGTTTATTATTTGTTCATTATCATAGTTCATTATTATTCTCAGAAAGTATAATCTCAGTAGGGTCATCATTTTTCTACAGAGCCGGATGTTGCTGAGATCTGTTTCATAAGCTGATACTTGATTACTGCAGCCTGGTAGATATGAACTCTTTGTCAGAGTAGAAACAGAAATATACATATAATTTTGAACAGAAATAAATGTAGAGAAAATTTGCACAGATCTGTCTTTTTCTTAAACACAAGACAAGTGCTTGTTTCAGCCGAAGGCCATTTAGAGGTTTCTGCATGTCTGTAACGTGTCAAACTGACTAACCAGGAGCTGCTCCAGTGGTGGGCGCTTGCTCCTATTGGGAGGTTTCCCAGTTGGCACAAGATCTGTATAAGGAGAAAGAAGGTGTGCCCCACACCATGAGTGTCTCTTTGTTCAAAGTATTTTCTTTATTCTGATTCCAATAATTTATAGTCCATTCTGGCTGTTTAGGAATAATAAAATCTATGGTTCCATATGCAGAATAATCATAAAACTTGTGCAGTTAGGACAAGTGTTTGGTTTCTTTGCTTAAATAATTATAATAGTCAATACTTAAAATCTCCAGATCCCGTAATGCCATAGTGGTTATTATTAGAAATGTTAGGCTAATTTCAACCATTAGAATGTTCTTATTTTGTCCTCTTCTAAACCTTATAATACAACATAATAAACATGCAGAATGATACAGCAAATACATCTAATCTGTTTCTCATTTTCCTGTGTTTTATTTTCTCATGCTTTGCACAATCCAGTTTTAATTAACCTTCATCTTCCCTTTGGAGACTTTACTAAGTGAATAGAGTTAGTTAGAAAACATTTCTTAATATCCAGCCAGAAATTTCTAATACTCCTTGGGACTGTTCACCCTCTATTAGGAACATGTTGTTACTGATGTCTTTTCATCTACTTAATGGTTATGATAGTAATTATATCATATTGCTTCATTTAAGTTCATCCCATTCCCTTACCTTGTTGACTTCAGGTCCAAAACATATACCTTAGCCAGGAAATGTAAGTCAGTATGCCTAAACTAGTAAAAGCTTACCTCTGTATCATAAAACAAAAGCCAGGTCATCACATATAAACATCCCTTAGGTACACTTTCTACATTATCTTACATTCACTTGGGTTTTAAAGACTCCCTCTTCTGGATAATTACTTATGCATTCCCTGCACTGAAACTAAATGATCTTCATGTGTCTAAGTAACTCTGAAGACTTTGGATTCCAATTCATCTTCATAGGATTTTTAGTACAAAAGTGTATGTTTTACTCTGGTTTTGCTACCGAAGAAGGTGTATTCTCCATGTATTTTCTATGTAGAGCAATTTATTTTGAGAGAAAAAGGAAGAAAAAAATGCAAATTTTAATCTCCAAATCTCCGTGCCAGACCAATGTGGGTGACATATTGTGTGCATAGAAGTTTTGACTGAAACCACAGTTGTAAATGTCTATACATTTCTAAAAAAATGAACATCTGGAAAAAAGGAGATCATAAACTATCTTTTGGCTGGCAAGGAAAACTGTTTGTAATTTGAGTTTTGGGGCTACTTAAATGGATCAAATCTCTTGTAAACCCATTATGGGACGCTATTTTGCAAGTCGTAAAGTCTTGACATTTATATTAGCTATGGACCTGGAGTAAATGTAGAGTCACTACAACATTGTAGGCCACAGTTTCAAAAACTGCCATTTGTGTAATAAAAGTTAGTTGGTTTGCATTGCAAGTATATATTACCATTCTGCAAGTAACTGTTCACATGCAAGGTGAAGGGAGACAATTGAAGCATCTATTTTGGGAATCTGGTCTTCTCAGTCCTACTGGGATTGCAAATTAAATGATAGCCTAAGCACAGGGATCTTTATTGTGTATGAAGAATTACACAGATCACCTCATCATTAAATTTAAGAGAGGGAAAGGAAAAGAAGTTCCATGACTCTGTTACAGTCTGTTAAAGGACATAACTTTATTTCTTTTTTCACTTTGTGTTTTATTTTCAAGCGATTGCAACAGCAATAGGAACTCCATTGCCTCTTTCACCAGCATTTGTAGCAGTCAGTGCAGTTCTTACTTTCACAGTGACGAAATGGATTCAGGTATGTTTAGAAAAGTCAGCTATGAATCTGTCATCTGTTGCTTTTGTTCAATTTTATTCTTTTAATTTGCACGGCAGTTTTATTTTTTGAGTTTTAAAAATTGCATCCTCCTTTGTAATAGAAGTGCATAATCTTGCTTCTGCCTAGCTAGTGCTGCACTTAAGAGTCCTTCTTTGAGAGTGACACGACATACCAATGTCTCTGTGAATAGACTCTATTAGGGCTCTTGGAGGCACTGCTTTTAATGTCTCTCATGTCTTGACCTTGACTGTGCATTATGTTGCACAGAGCAAGGAGCATTTTAGGTGAGTGTGGAATGCTCTCCCGGCCTGTGTCAGCACCCAGAGGGCAGGATATGGCTGTGTATGTTTGTAGGAAGGAATGTGAGACCACATAGAAGCACATTCTTGTTTATGCTGTGACAAATTGAATTTAAATAAATGCAGCTGCTAATAGGAATGAGATGGGATTTTACTGCGTGGAGTACAAGGTCATATACTCAGGGAGTAATAATAAAAAAATATTTGCTCTAAGCTGGGAGTTTATCATTTGAGAATGACTTAGGAAAAGAAAGAACTGGGCGTACTAGTTGAATATGAGCCACCAGTGAGAGACTTGGCCCTAGAGAAGGCAAATTTTTATTGTTGGTTGTACCAGGAGAAGTATTTTCAGTTGAGAAAGGAAAGTATTAAGACATTATGCAAGGTATCTTAGATAGCTTCTGAATAATGCAGAATAATGTGAATAAAGCAGAATTTAATTTCCAGACATGATACACTCTTACAGAGCTGAGCAAATACAGAGGAGAGGATGAAGGACATAGAGAACTGTTCATAAAAGAGGAGACCCAGGGTCTGTATCTTCAACTTAAGATATAAATGAGCTGATACCTGTCTGTGCAGCATCAAGCTGAAGTACCAACTGAGGTGCCTAAAATAATATATCTGTGCTAGCCAAGCACAGATATGGTGTTCAAGATGATAAATACTGCTGCTCAGTGAAGCTCCCACTCTTTGGATGAGCTAATTTTCTCCTAGTTCCAAAGCTAACCTGGCGAACTCCAGATCAGTGCTCTTGGGCACCATGCTCCATCTGATGCAATTAAAATCCTGTGAAGGGGTATAACTACTGACTGTAAGGGAAGATAAAGGAGCTGAAAAAAAATCTCAAGAAAAAGAAATGCTGTATAAGTGTTTCACTGACGTAAGAATGATGTGTCTAGATTGACCATGAATATATTTGGATTATAAATTATCAACTGGCTACTTCTTATATGTCACTGTACAATCAAGTAGGAAAATCAGTTTTAAGCTCAGTTTCTCACAGTTTTTGAAAGAGTTTGGCTTGCAATCACCTGTTGTCCGAGAGAGCGAGTGACAATACAATTACCTAAGAGACTCCTCCTTTGCATTCTCTATGGAAATTATGTGGTATGTGCTATACTAAAAACTTATATGAAATACAGGATTTGGATGTTGTATTTTTGTTGGATTACTACATTATCATAACCATTTAATTAGTAAGATCATTAAGATCGGTGAATTGTCTACAGAGTCCCTATGGAAACTTTATGGTGAATGCATTTCAGTGACTTTGTAGTTTGCTACATTAGGTTCACACTGCTTAGCTGGTTAGTGTGTTCTCCAGCATGGAAGAATCGTGTGTTCTGGTCACAGGATGGTTGAGGTTTGTAGGAACCCTTAGGGATCATCCAGTCCAGTCCCCTCCTTAAGCAGGCTCATGTAGAGCAAGTTTTCCAGATCCCTGACCACTTGGGCTTTGAATAGGGTCCTTTCTTTAAGAGCTATTTCTGTATTATTGAGTGACTAGTAAATGCAAAGTATGTAGAGAGTACAGTTACTATAATCCTGAAAGACATCAATCTGTGTGCAAAGCAAATTATCTAAGCTTCAAAGCTTTGGTAAAACATTCTGAAACTTCTGAACAGTTTTTCATTTTAAAATGTTTTTCAGGCGATGAGCTTCCCATAAGTGTTCGAATCTCCCATGATAAACAGGACAAGCTCCATAGCTGCTTGGAACATCTTTTTGGTCAAGTATGTGATTATTTTCCTTGGCTTTGATACTAATGTCTGTGTCTGAGCTAAGATGTCTTTAGAAAATACTTCTTTTTCTTTTTACTTTTGCTTTCCACTGTTTACTGGGATGGTATGTATTTACTCATTTTCCTTCAGTTTTCTGTAAATAGTCCAAACCTGCAAATTAAACAGGTCCTTAAATTTAGTCTAACATTCCCTAGCTTGTTACCTTTACTAGACCCATTAAGTAAGAAAGAATCCAAAGTTGCTTGTCTGTAGTCATATTTCTTAAAGAAAGAATTTTTGATTGTTGCTGTAAAATACATCTTTCTCACAGAACCTTGATCCCAACAGGTTGATTCAATTGTCAGTCTTCTGAAAGGACCAGCTGTGATGAGGGCCTTTGAACAGACAAAATACTTTACACCAGGTCGAGGCCTCCAAGGTAACATTTTAATTCTAGCTATCAGAATCAAAAGGCGTCTTAAAGAGGACATGGGTATGGCTATCCACTCCTTGAGCTGGGTGTTAAAGAACTGATTTTGCTTAATCTTGGTGTATTCTGCAAAAATTGATCGTTGAAATTCATGTTAAGTAGATCTTAATTCTTAGTTGAAAACTGGCTTCTTACACTTTTATTGCACAATGTATGAAAGGACTTCAGGTTTGTTGGGAAGTCAGCTAAATCATAGACTCTGAACTGACTAGCATTGCTGAGGTTTTTGCAGCAAGGAGCAGGTTTTGTATATTGCTGGTGTTTTTATTACAGTTTTGCCTCGACTACTGAAGCCATTCCTGATCTGTTTTATTACTAATGCCGAATTTTTATTATTTTTGTAGTTGTATTATTTTTGAAGCTGATTTATAAATAATTTGTGAGTGTAAATTTATAGTTACAGAAGTATTTATGCCAAATATATGCTTATGTAAGTATTACTTGTTGCTTAAAAAAACATATCCTTTAGTTAAATTCAGATACTCTACCAACACTTGCATAGTTGCCTAAGTGTATACATAGGTATCTGGTGGTAGTCATAAAATTGTGATGAGAAATACAAAGGACTTCCTTTGGTGAACTGAGTTTAAAAAAAAAATAAAACAAACAAGAAAGGTTCAGCGGGAAACTGAAAGTTGTATTAATATGTATAAGAACTTTTATTGATCCTATATGCCTTTTGGCGAAGAAAACTGATTTTAGATAGCCAGAGGTAGTAAGAGGGTCATAGTGTACCAAGATCTCACTGAAATCAACAGTGGATAATTACTGTACCCCAGTTATTTTTGGGTGGGGTTTTTTTGTTGTTGTTTTTTTTTTTTTGTTTCAAATTTTGGGACTAAGATAATGGAGATGAACCTAGAGCAAGTTCGCACAACAGAATGTGATATAATAAATGTGCAGTTAGACACAATGTATAGACACATCAGATATACTATTCTTGATCTGCATCATCTTCATGAACTGTACAAGGAGCACTTCAATTATTTGAAAGATAGACTAGCAGTAAGTAATTTTGGTTTAAATTTAATTTTCTGATTGAAGTAATTTTGCCTCTAAAAGTTCCAGGGTCCCACTTACTCCAAGGAGACACACACCTTCTATGTTATGTACTTGGTTCAGAAAGAATCATGTTTGGGGATGCTGCTCATTCTCTTCTTAGACTAAGTAGGGAGCTTAGATGTTAAAGCCACCACCATAGCTTTAACTGGGGTTAAATAAGTTGACAACTCCTTGAGCAGTGAAAACATTTAGGAAGAAATAATGTCTTATTGTGGCTTTCTGAGGAGGTTTAAGCAGAAAAATGCTGTTTTTATCCTTGCTTAGAGTTTCAGCAGGAAATGGAACCAAAGCTTAACTGTCCAAAGAGGCTACGACTCCACATCAAGCAAGACCCTTGGAACCTTCCCAGCAGTGTCCGGAGTCTTGCCCAGAATATCAGAAAATTTGTTGAAGGTTAGTAAGAACAACATGATCATAAATAAACACTTGATTAATGATACAGAGCCAAGGGAGGGGAAAGAAAGGGAAGAGATACAACTGCTTCATGATGCTGCTAGGCAAGATTTGCTGAATGCAGTGTAGTCTACAGGACTTCTTTGCATTCTTAATGACAAGGTTAGTGGAGTTTATCTCAGCTGTCTCGTGCTTACCCTATAAACTGCAGATGCTGTAGAGAAAATAGTCTTCTGACAAGTGAAAACAAAGGAACCATATGTTGCATATGGTAGGTTATTTCAGTTGCTGCTGAAGTCCAGTGGGCTTGACTGTTTTGTCACAGAACTTCATGGGACTGTTACCCCAAATTGAGGCTTTTCTTGAAATTAAACTCGCTTCTCCACTATCTTAAATGGAAAGATGTAAACTCTGCAGGCCAGGTTTTGTCCTATATCTTGGTCTTCTCTGTCTTTGTCTGGAGTTACTATCCCTCTAAAATCATGCTCCCACTTTTGCCGTAAAGCCATGATCTTCACTTAATCCATCCCAACTGATGCTATCACTCCTCCTCCTCCTCCCTCCCACTACTGTCCAGAAGTACTATTCCTCCTCTTGACCACCAAGTACTCTCCTCCTCTTCACCATCAAGTGACAATGTGAACTGAGGTTTTCTGCTTTCTCCCTTGTCTTCATAAGAAAACAACTGGGATTTCCTCTCCAGAATATTTTGCCTGTAGTTTCTGCTTTATTTCCTGGGCGGTTTTCTAAAGAAACAAAAATGAGCAAAATTATTTTGATACAAACTCCTGCACTAGGAGTCTGTGTGGTAAAAAAAAACTTGTGTCGGGTCTAGCTTTAAATTATTTGTGTGTGTTTAACTTCTTCTGTTTTGTCGGCTAATTTCCATGGTGTCCCATAAAGAAACTGTTAAATATCAGATCACTGGAAAAGAACTTTGTGATAAGTTTTATTAAGATGAACTTTCTAAAACCAACCAGCCAAACCAAACAAATTCCTCCCTCTCTGACTTTTGGTATTTCTGATTTCACATACAATCATATTTTCAGATCCTGTGTTAGAAAACTGAAAAAACAGTCACTTAAATATCTCCTCTTTCTGGAGTCAATCACAGCGGATTGACTCTCCGATACTAGGAATACTTTTTTTAGTTTAATGGTGGCTGTCACAGAGTGAATATTTTAATAAATATTTTTGAATCCTTTTTTCTACAGGCCTGTCTTCGGCCTAAGCCAAATAATATTCAAGTATTAATCAGAGTTTCTTTCGCAGTTGAGAAGGAATGGAAATATGTTTGCAACAGTCCTTCCTTGCACCCTTTCTGAAGCTAAGCTTACCAGACCATTTTCACGTAACTTGTTTGCCCATAAATAAAATTAGTAGACCTACCCCATTTTAAAATTGGTCATATACTCTCAATATTGAGATGAGATTATTCAAATAAATTTGGGGTTAAATCTACCACAAAATTGTGCAGGAGAGTTCAGCAAGGTCCAAATGACTTGCTGCCTCTCTATAATACAAAATTTATTTTTTTTTACTATACTACTGTAATGTAATAGTGCTATTTATCAGAATAATCTTGATGTTTACAAAACAATAAAACTGTTGGCATTTTCTAGTGTTTTAGAAATAAGGATGAAACATTTTTTCTGTTAATAAATTACAGTGACTAACTGTATTGCAGCTGACAAGCTTGTGAGTGGTGCTTGATTCAGAGAGCTAAATAGTAAAAGGCATTATTCTTGGCTGTTCAAGAGCAGCACACACTCTGCCTTACCTTCTCTCAATGTGTATCAGAAGATATCTGCTAGTTTTAAATATTCTTGGCTCTCCTTTTTTGTCCATGACATCTGAGCTTTTGTTAGAGACTTACAAGTGACTTTTGTGCCATCTTCGTAGCCAAATACATGAGTTTACAGGTAAAATCTTAGGTCACCATCAGTCTTTACATCTTTCTAGTCTCTTATAGTTTTTTTTCCATTAATTTGATTCCTATTCCACCACCACCATGTCCCAAACTGGCATCACTAATGCCTCTTCCTGAGAAGCACTCTAGGGAATCATGATCCAGGTCTTCATTGTAAATTTGATTTTCCTGGGGACCAGTGAGCTGGTGTGATGTAATGGATACCTGAAAACCCATGTTCTTGTAGCTTCCCTGACACAAATAGCATGAAGAAGAAATAGGGGAATGGAAGTGAATAATTGCTTCTCAAGCCTTAGTTTCCAAGGCATGTTTGGACAGGTATTATGTAATTCAGTGTTGAAAAGATTCAGGGCAGAATTATTCCCCTCGGGAAATTTTGGGAGACTGCTATGATTTAGACAGGCTTAGTCTTATATAAAGTAAACTTGAGACACAACCAGCAGCTGGATTTAACTGAAATCAGATGAGCACAGAACAGGGTTAAAAATGTTTTAAACAGCTAAATTTTCCCTTCATATCTTCATTTCTTGAGTTTTCCTTTCCAGTCTTGCCATCCTGCATTGTGTTCACAGATGGTCAGGATACCTAGGAGAACCAGTAGAACTGCCTGAGCTATTTCTGCCTGAAAACCCAACACATGGCACAGAGTCCTCTCCCCATTTCCCCTCATTTTTGCCTAATTCAGAAAAAAACCCATAAGATGTCACCTCATTTGACTGTTTAGTTGGGCTTCTGAGAACAAGTTGAGTAATATCTTGAGATTTTAGAAGACTCTTCCTGTTGGTTAATAAGTAAGGCACTATTTTGATAATAATTGAGGAAAGCAGATATATTTGTCTCTTCTAGCAGGTTTAAGAGAGGTCAAAGGAGACCACAGATACAGCTTCATTCATCTGGGGGGAAAAATTTTAATTGAAGCCTGCAGTTATTGTAAATATACTTAAGCATTATTGATCAGTCTTAAAGTAAGGATGAATACTTTCTTTTTATGCAAATATCACATGCTATTGTAATTTTTTATTCCTTGTTCTGTTGTGCTGCAGAATCTATTAGGTTAAATTGATGAATGCTTTAAAGCAGAAGGAGACAGGGGAGCCCCACAAAGATGAGATGTTTAAAGTCCTAGATATTAAGACTCTTTTTATTTACTTTGTTTAAAAAAATATGAAGAAATGGGAAAACTCAGAGTGCCTTGATGATGATTGCTCTGGTCTGTCAGTTTTCTTTTTATTAGTATTGGAATTAGAAGAAAAATTTTAAAAAATCCGTGAAGATTTGCACATATTAAAAAAAAAAACAAAACCAAACAGAAAAACCCACAACCAAACCTTCCTTGACAGCAAACTTAAGATGTATGTGGACATTGCTTTGACTCATTTCATTTGCCCTACCATATCATTAGAGAAAGAAAAATTTTCTATGATTACTGTAAAAAAAAATCAGCCCTAGAAGTCTAATCTGGTTGGTAGAATTGAGTAGTTCTCTGAAGTAGCATACATATTCTAGGGGGATTTATCTGGAGATAAGTAACTAAAGAAAAGAATGAAGTTATTTCCTGTAGTGACTGGGCCTACTAAATTGTTAAACCAGTAAAGATAAAGATGCGTTGTTGGTGCAGGCAGACCTTTGAAGATGGAGTGCTTGATTTTAGTGGAGAGAGCAGAAGTCAGGGCAGGAAATGAACAGTCACTGAATAGAGAATAATGTAGGTACATGATTCTGTGTCTGTGCGAGATATGTAACATGGGAATCAGAAAGCACATGAGGAAAAGCTGGGGGATGACTCGAGTGGGAAGCAGGAAAAAGAACAAGATGGATGGAAAGAGAGGGACTCAACAACAGAAGGGTGTAAACAGAACAAAGAAAGGAGACATTTCTGTAGTTGCTTTTTCCCATAGGAAAAAAAGGTGAGATTCTTGGTCAAAGAAAAGGAGACATTTCTATAGCTGTTTTTTCCCAAAATAAAAAAAGTAAGATTTTTGGTCAAAAGCAGAGATGTTTTAAAGCAAGCCATATTTCTAGTCAGCTAGTCATGTAACTACATGAGGAAGAGCAGTTGTTTTTCTAGCACAATAACTTTAAATTCAAACAGGAAATACAATGCAATTGAGAAAGTTCACATCTATTTTAATTTAAATTAAGAGTGAGGCATGAAGTAACCTTTCAGTCATTGAAGGTATAAAAAAATGTATGTCAATGTAAATCATAAAACTTGCAGTGCAAACCCCAGTCTTATTTTTAAAGTATTTTCAGATGTGAAAAACAAAACTAAAATCTAGCCTTTCCTGGAAACGATAAGAGTAACAGAATATTGTGGGTTTTTTAAATGACGTGCAGAAGAATGTTTAAAAATAAAAGAAGCTGAAGGCATCTTGCATTAAAAATCATAATCTAAAGAGAAATTGCTGGGGAGTTATTTCTTTCCATACAACATGTAGCAAGTGGTAGTGAGAACTACCATAGCATTTGATATTTGTTGTATAGGAAATGATTGATGTCCAAGGTTCACTTCTAACCCCAGGTAAGTCTCTATTCAGGTAACCTAAAAATACTCTTTTGCCTGTGAGTATATTTTGAAACATACAAGACTTACAGCAGTGATAGAGTTGCAGTGTCCTGTAATTTTCCCATAACCAGGAAATCATTATTTATAGATACCTCAAATGCTTTTGAATTCAGAGATCCCACAAATCTTATGTAAAACAAACTGCAAATAATAGCCTCAGTGTATCTGCATTATTCAGATAAAAACTATATTTCTCTATTTTCAGTTACTAAACTATGTTCAGGCTCCAAGATGCCAAGTTATTAATGTCTGTAAGTTATGTGGATTATTTTTCAAAAGACAGAAGGCTAAGGCCAAGGCAAAGATCTATCACCCTTCAAATTTCAAGAATAACCAGTAATTTTAAATGTTTTTGGTGCTTGTATTTGAGATACTGTGGCCTTGTACTTCAGGAGCATGGGCACTGCCACTTCATTTTGCAATGTGTGTACTGCACAGTTAAAGACTAGGATTGAAAGGTTTTCTTCTTTTTCAAGCCTGGTCACCGCTGGGGAAGATTCTGGCTTTTCATAGACACGTTCAAGTAGGGGGACACACATTAACAAATTTTCTTACTGCCCGTATACGCCGTGGCAGCTCCGCTGGTCCACTGAGCAGGGCTTGGAATAGAGAAAACTGGGTGTATGAAAGAAAGTTTGGAATGATGTGAAAGCGTGTGAATAGTGTTGTATTCCTGCAGATAGGACCTGTAGGACAAGTGATGTGCTGGAAGTTTGGAACTCTCTAATTTTATGACAGTTTTTTGATCTGCCTGTTTCTTGCAGTGGTGGTTAACACATTTAAATTTGTGCTCTGGTACATAAAGTGGAAGAATCACTTCCTTCAGCCTGCAAACTTTGAGAAGCAGCCCCCTCCAAGAAAAAAGAAGTGTGTGTGGGGGGAAGTGTAAAGAGATATAACTCCAAAATTTAGTGTAAATTGAGTTGTTTTTTATTTTATTTTATTTTATTTTTACTTTATAGAGTGTTAAGTGAAATTTTTGAAGCAAAAAACCCCTGCAGGCTGGGAATAAAGTGAAAATGTATTTTTCCTAGATCCTATGGTATACATTAAAATGAGGATAATTTGAGATTTTTAAGTATAGAACAAGAGAGTACAAGAGAGGGAGAAGAAAGAATTGATGTACTCTGGGAATCAATGAACACTTGTCTTGTTTTTCAAAGTTTTAAGCCTGAAATTCTTCATACGTGGACTTACACTGACCAGCTGGTACACATGTGCTCTCAGATAGCAGTTACCTCTTCATGTGTCTTTCTCATTGTTGGTGCTTTTGATTATTATGAATTTTTATCAAGTTGTATGTACAATCAAACACTTTTAACCATGACCTCAAAATGTTTCCTTCTTTTTCTTTAAGAGGTGAAGGCACGAATACTCTTGGCACTTCTTGAGTATACAGGTAATTCTGCTTGTTTTGGGAGGAGGGGAAGTGAATGTGGATGGTTGGAGATTATTTTTGCTTTTGGACAGAATACTTCGTTTAGAGAAAGGGGAAAAATGTCAGAGACGATAAAACCTGATAATCAATGACTTTACCCCTGTGTTTACAGTGAGGATTCCTGAAGAACACAATTCCAGACATTTTTAACAAACATTGCATTTTTTTTTTTTTAATGCAAAATGCCTTATCTGGTTGTTTACTCTGGGTCTTGGCAGTTAAAGAACCAACTAAACTCTCAGCTTGTGCACAGTACCTCTGCAGTCTTTCTTCTGTTGGGCTTTTTCCTATTTGCCATTTTTCTTTTCATTCCCATCTGTTTCCAGACTTACTATTTTAACCCATACCTTTTCTTTTATCGTATTTTAAAGGAAATTTAGGTCCCTTCTTCTTGCCCATACAGCGCACAGCTTCAAATACACAAAATAGGAACGTGTGTCTCCAAAATAAATGTCAGTGAATCAGTATTTAGATGATAATAATATGGCAGAAGTTTCTCTACAGTTTGTATGTCCATAAGTGTTGAAGTAGGCAGTCCAATTTAACTGTAAAAGCTGATTAATTTAGCCATCTTGCATCACTATATGAATGCATTATTTCATTATTTTTGTTATGACAACAACAATTTTATAAAGGGAAATATAACATTTTTCAGTATTCTTCAAAATATTAGAAAAGCTTTATTAATTCCTCAGTTGTTCTAAAATAAGGAGTGACCTAAGCAAATAACCTAGACTTGATGTCTTTCAAGCAGTTTTCCCTGTTTACATGGGTTTATAAGTCGGTAAATTCTATAGTTTATTTTGTATAAAAACAGTTTTGTAAAAATAGCCCAAAGGGCTCTTGTGTGCATGATATTCAAGTAATATTAAATGAGATTTAGAAATGAGGTGTTGGAGACACAAGAGGGCTGCTTCAGAAGCAGGCAATACAGAGGAAGGCACTGAAAGTCAGCTGCTGTTAGACAAACAGAGATAAAATTGAGCAAAGCAAAGAGACAGAATGTGTTTGGACTTAAATCCCTGAGTGCTGCTGTGACATTGGAAAGGTTTTGACCATGGAGAAGCCAGAATTAGAATTAGAATTAGAATTTTAGAATTATATTTTTGAAGTTGGACATGTGTGGAGTTTTTAAAGATGAAAATTCCGTCTGGACTGGATTTGCACAACTTGAGATATTGGAGAGAGAGAGAGGTTAGTTTGAATAATCAAACCAAAAAGCATTGAGTCACAGTGCAGAAACAGTAGTGATTCTCAAGGTCCTGAGGAGCTTAAAAATGGAATAGAAATGACAGTAAAAGAGTGTTCACCATTATCAGTAGTTGAGGAAAAGAATGAATAAGATTTCAGAAGGAAAGCAGACAGAATGAGGTTACTTTGAGAAATACTTGGAGCCCAAGAAAAATATGTTTTTTAAGTCACTGGTAATTTTTTGAGTACAGAATTATTTCTGCTGACTTATCCAGTCATCTGAATTCTTGGTAGATCCATAGAGAAGGTGGAAAAGGAGCTAAGCCTAAAGGGGCAGAGGAATCTAGAAGAGAGGGCAAATATTTCAGGTTTTGGAAAAACCTCAGTATCATCTGATCTGCTTCTCTTGCTCTGACAAAGATTAAGTCTACCTGTACTGTTGTGATTGATGTTTGACTAACAGCTCATAATGATAAAATTACTTAAAGACCTTCAGGGAAGAGGAGAGGAAGGAAGCACTGAATATTTATCAGCACAGTTTTGTACTTTATTGATAATATGTTTCCATTTCTAACTCTTTTGACCTTTAGCTAATCTAATGACTGTGCCCTCCAGAATAAATTGGTAGGTTAGCTAGTCCCTAATTTAAATCAGCTGCTAATGGTCTATAGACATCTACCTAGGGACCTTCCTCCTGGACTTTCTTGACGCCGTAACCTTCTGCTACTCTGCTTATTTTATAGGTTCATATTCATATATATGGTATTTGGATAGCTTGTGTTCTGGTCGCAATGCTCTGTGCTTTACAGCAGAAAGTGTTCATCTGCCCTCCCCAGCTGCTAGCTGTGGAGTTGACCAGATGATGCAGTCATATTCACAGCTTCTTACTATCCTTGCTTTCTGGTGGAAAGTAAATGTTTTTGTGCCCAGCTTGTTCTCACAATGCAGCAAAGAGGTCTAACTCACGTCCATCGCCTTGTGACATCAAAAGCACTTGGAATTGATGGCATGTACATCAAAATATACAAGATAAATATACATTGTTCGTGAAGAAATACTTTAAATTCCAGATTTTAAATACACTAATATATAATTTTAGAATTAGAAAATAATCTACTATTTCCCACATTAAAATATTTGGTCGTATTTTTTCTGGGAATAACACTAGGCTAGAAACTTTTAATTTACTCGTCATTAAAATGACATATTTTTTAGCCAAAGAGAAAAATTCCAGCCCAGTTCCTTTGCTGTTAATTAATCTCCTGCTCCATTTTGCCTTTCCTCTTTTGTCTTCTACCCATCACAGATAGCGAGATACAACTGAGGCGAGACATGGTCTTCTGTCAGAGCCTAGTGGCCACAGTCTGCGCATTTTCAGAGCAGCTAATGGTGGCCTTAAATCAGATGTTTGACAACAACAAAGAATATGAAATGGAGACGCTGGAGGCCAGCAGAAGGTGGTTGGAACAGATAGCCAGTGCAGGCCTTCTCCTTCATTTCCAGTCCCTGCTCTCACCAAACCTGGTAAGACTCCCCATGTGGCGTGCTTGGCCGCAGCTCCTGTTCATTCACTGAACCAGCGACATGGTCAAACAGTCTTAGATATAAATGTGATTTTCTGCGTTCTTTGTGCTTAGCTTGCTACTTAATTACCTGCTATTTGGAAAAGTTGCAATTCAGATAATTATGGATGTGGGATATGTTTGGTTATGATCTGGGAAATATGATTTCCACAAAGACAGTATTATGTTTGCTTGGAGTTAGCGGATAGGGAGTTTACCCTTGGCTCCCCACTGCTATTATAGCTGTTCCCTGGAAGTGAATGTGGTATTAGGTGATAACCAGAACTTCCTTTTGTAAGATAAATAAAATACCTGATTTAGTTAATTTTATCACCCTTTCCCCCCAAATACCTATAGGTCTGTAGTAGTTGAAAGACTAAACATGCTACTCTCCTTTGTTTGTCATAGGGAAAATCCTTGTAGCCTATCAGTGAAATTGTAAATTGGCTTTTTCTCCACAAGGCTTGGCAAAGGGCCATGGCTTAAGAAACAATTAAATAAGGGACATGGCTTTGTAGCCCTTCAGTCCCCAGCTATCCAAAGTGCTTTTCCAGTTATTTAAGATGCTTCTCACACTAGATGGGCTCCTGCTATCCAGAAGAACTGGGAAGCAGTCTGCATAGTCTGCTCCGTGACAGTCTTCTCAACCTCTGGGGCTGCTCCCTGAAAATAACTAATTTGGTCCACCATAACTGTATAAAACTACACATAGATAACAGATCTGGTATCAAAGGTGTTCTTTCCTTTCCTTGTCTATCTTGGCAGCAAATTTGCTGACAAGTTGACCTGAGAAACTTCAGAAGCCGAGGAGACCAATAAAAACAAAGGCATTTCCAAATTACAAACATAAAGTATTAGTCTGTGCTATTGTTGGAGAGCATTGGCTTGAGCCAGTGTGAGCAGCTACCTCACAGGTAGTTGAGGTACCAGTGTGGGCTTGCATGGCACAGGATGCATCAGGACAGCATGTGCAGCTTACAAACAGGTAAAATCAGTGCCTCAGAGAAACAGGAGAGCTCTTTATCCACATGAGGAGTATGTGAAGAAAGCACCGGGGAGCTTGGACTCATGGCTTGAGTCTTGGATGCTTTTTGGCACCATGCAGCATCAACATGTCCCGGGGTTGGAATCCTTAAAGTTCAAAAGTAAATTCAGTTGGTGTCTGTCTTGTTTTTCTATGTGTTTTGTTGTCATGTTACCACAAAGCAACTGTTGTCTTTACAGCACTGAAAACTTACATTTTTTCTTTCAAGATCATAGTAATTTCCTTTGTAGTGAAAATGTGTGCTACTTAGCTATTTTCACATAATCAGGTACCAGCAGAATGCACTGTCAAATTGAAAATAAAGTTCTGTCATTTCTGTCTAACAGTTCTTAAGCAAGGGAAATTTAAAGGCAACTTTTTCAATACCTTCTCAGCACTATTTGACTTACAAATGATCCGTGTTATTTTAAACAAGGGTATTTGGAGGAAATGACACTCGTTATGGCCAGAGTTCAGTAAAGAATGAGCAGTTGTGCATGCCACTGTATGGTTTTCAGACTATTCTGCTGACAAAATCACTCTGTCCATAGACTTTTTAAACTGAACTAGGAGAAAAGATATTCCTAGCAGATTTGCTTTTTCATAAGTGCAAGCGGGAATGCTATTTCACTATACAGATCAGGGAAAATCATGGGATTATTTTTCTATTCTTTAATTCAGTAAACTATAGTTTATTCTCAATTCAGGGGCAGCTAGTTTATTATTCTTTGCCGTCCTACTGTTTCAGTTCTTAGAGGGGAAAAAATGCATACCTTAGATTTCCTTTTGGCTCCTTCTAACCTAAAGTGCTAGGGGAGCGTTGTATAGGGAATAGAATTACTTTAAGTGACTATTGATTTCTGCTGTAATTGCTCTGAATATTTAATTCAAGGTAACCATACTTGAAGATGACTATTTTGCTTTTTAAAGATTTAGTAAAGTGTCTTGAAGTCCTGGATCTCTTTTACTATCTCTTTAGCTCAGGAGTACACAGAGTGAACCATAGGTGCAAATCAGAATATTGACATACCTACATACTTGACTTGCACCTCGAGTTTTGTAAGTAAATGTGCAAGTCACCCTGAGCTGTACTTGCTCTGAGCTGCTGGTTTAATTATTGGTACTTGGAGTGGACACAATGAACTCTTATCTTTATTCATAAGTGAAATCCTAAAGTTATGGTATTTTTTAAAGAAAATTGCTAAAAAGAAGAATTCAGTTTTCACATTTCCCCTCTGTTGCTTTACAAGCTAGACCTTGTGTCAGGACAAGGTGTTAGAGTGTCTTACAGAATAGTGACAAAATTGTTTGATTAAAAGCCTGTAAGACCCCAGCCTCAGAGCTACAAGCTCAACCAGGAGTTTTACTTTAAAAAATATACAGGGCTCCAAAAATTCACCCACGCCCTTGGTTCTTTAATACCTTGAAGTAGTGTAAAGAGAGTATGCTACACAAGTTTTCTGAGATACTTTTACTGATAACTTTAGATAATATCTGAATAAATAAGAGAACTTGGCAAAAGCTTTAAAAGGGTAACAAACAAGCAAAACAAAGCATTCTGCAAAGCATAGACTTAGCACACGCTAACCCATACAACTTAGGAAAATCCAACACATTCAGTTCCGAGTTACCCAAAATGTTAAGAAAGCAGGTTAAGGGAAGAAGTATGGGTAAAGAAAGAGAGAGAGTAAAAGGTGTAAAATGAGTAAAGGACTCATCAGTGAGTCCTCTGTGAGTCCTCAGTTTCCACATGGTAGGTCTCGAGTGAAAATGGAGCCACGTGTTGCTGGTTTTATATGGTCACCCCCTGTGGCCACCCCTGTCAGACAGGACTTCTGGCTCACTGGCCATTCTGTGGCTCTGGGGCAGGGTGAGGGCCAGTGCTCCTGGTGTACCAGCCAACCTAAGGCTGGATTAGGGGCTCCGAGGAGTGTGGTGTGTTGAAGTGTTTCCAGGCTGGCTTTGACTGGCAGCTGCCCTGGGGTTGCCCAGCAGACTCCAAGGGGCCGGTGACTGGCAGCTTCTCCACGGTTGCCCCAGGACACTCTCAGGGACTGGCATGTGGGATATGGCATTACCTCACCTCCGTGAGATTTGACCTATCCCTTGCCCATGCCCCCCACACACTTGAGTTAGTTCCGACCCAGTAATATAATAATCCAGTATCTTACAAAACCACAAGAAGTAATGGTAGCTATAAATTGCATATTCATTTAATATGTGAAATGGTAACATTCATTTTTATAATCTTGGCTAGTAATAAAAGCGAAAGTGCCAATAGAAACAAAGATATTTACATTATCTAGGACTTAAATAGGTTATACACTTCATCAGTGAAATGTTGTGCAACATTCTGTAGTTAATTTAAGTCCTGCTCTCTTATGTTATTTCTGTTGGGGAAAACATCTGGCTGAAATGACCTTTTCAATTTTTCTTTTGCCTTTTTTAGGCTGATGAGCAAGCCATGCTAGAAGATACATTGGTTGCATTGTTTGACTTGGAAAAAGTTACTTTTTACTTCAGACAATCAGAGCCAGAACCATTATTTGCGAGTGAGTAATTAATATCTGGGCTTTACTGTTTTTGCAACTTTTTTTGTTCCTAGAACATCACCTCCCACAGGGAATGTTATGTAACTTGGAATTATGGATAATAAGTAGATCTGTAGCTCTCCTAACATTCCTAGATGTCCTGAGATACAGCTATCATCAGTGAAAATGCAGAATCGTTATCTGGCAATGTCAGTAACCTTGGGGGCAGAATTGTTTGCTTAACTGAACTTTCCATTGGGAGTATGTGACTGAATCAGGAAAGTCCCTGGAAGACCCAGTTATTATTGAAGAAATGTGTAAAAATATCTTGAAGGTCTTAGTAGGGAAATGCAACTAACGTGAGATGGAGAGCCCCATTTCATTTTATTGTCTGAAAACCAAAGTAGATCTTTAAAGCGTTCCTTGAAATGAGAATGGCAAACGCTATTAGGATAGCTTTAAATTGAGCAAGAAGTTTCTCTGAGACCTGCTGCTGCAGACAATGAAGGTCCTGAACCCTTCCTCCCAAAACTCGCTCAACGCACCAGGAAGGAACTGTCTTTGCAGTCTGCTGTTCATACCCTTCACTTATTTTCAGCCATTCCTTTATTAATATGTGTTCAGCCAGTAGATGTTTTCCTGCAGGGAACTTTGTTTAGTGAGCAAAAAGCCCTCATTTTTTCCCTTCTCATAACTCCCCTGGGAAGGGAGGAAAACATGTCTGCTTCACATCAAGCCGTTCTGAAACAATTCCTTTGCTGGACTGAGACCACACATGAGAGAACTTCTGCAATAACCAAAACCAGAAGACACAAAGCCCTCCACAAAGCTGCCTTGGGTCTGAAGAATTCAGTAGCACAGGCCTGGTAGTCAGGTAGGAATTAGCCTGTATAAGACCATAGTTATTTTGGTATAATTCAAGTAAGGCTTGAAACGTCTTTAAAAAAAGCCCTGCAGGACCAGGTAACAACATGTAATTACAGGAGGGCCTCCTGATGGGGAGTTAACCTTATACCTATGCCATGAACTGTTCATATTGCTGCATTTTCCAACTGAAGTGTCTGTGCTAATAAGTGGAAAGTCCGTGTGTTTGAGGATTGTAATAAATTCTGTATTTTCTTTGAGTTTAACTGGTGCTGACACCACAGTCATCCTGGCTGTGATTACAGAAGACAATTAGCTGGCTTTTTTTTTTTCATTTATGATTCTGCATAATCAATAAAAGAAAAAAGTCTTATTACCAAAAGTAGTGAAAAATGTCCTTTTGGAATCTTTACTGTTTAAGTATGTGTACAGTGTAAAAACTACGTAATGCTAATACTAATGCAAGTCACTATGTTTTATTGTTGCTGCTTTCAACTTGGAGACTTATCTTTGGAAACACTACTTAAACAGGAAATACATAAAAACATTAAATTGATTTAAACTGACTTCCTCTGAGAGATTTAGCTAAATAGGAAATTTTTGTAAGCTTTTCCTAATGCTCATTGCATGTTAATCATCTCTCAGAATACACGTGATGTACACTGAGGCATCCCTGTAACTGCAAAATGATGCTACTAATTGCTCCAAACCCTGCACCAATTGATTTATTATGACATTTAGCCTGTCAAAGTCTCATGTGATGTTCTCTTAGAGTTTTCTGTTCTACCACAATACATTTATTTTCTCGGTTGAGTCCTGATTTTTAATAATAATTTCATTAATATGCTGATAGCTGTTGTATATTTACTTGTGTTCTATTCCATACAAATCTGAGGAGAATCTGATGCTGTATATCAGACTGTATATCATGGTGCACTTCATGAAGGCCTGTGAAATGGGGCTAAAGGTATCCTTCTAGTGGTTTCAAATTATGTGCTAGAGGTAGATGTGCAGTCCTCAGGCTGGAGCACCTCTCCTATGAGGGAAGGCTGAGGGAGCTGGGGCTCTTCAGCCTGGAGAGCAGAAGGCTCTGGGGAGACCTTAGAGCACCTTCCAGTACCTAAAGTGGGCCAACAAGAAAGCTGGAGAGGGACTTTTTGCAAGGGTATGTCATGATAGCACAAGGGGGAACGGCTTTAAACTGGAAGGGGGCAGATTTCGATTACCTATTAGGAAGAAATTCTTTGCTGTGGGGATGATGAGGCACTGGAACAGGTTGCCCAGTGAAGTTGTGGATACCCCTGGAAGTGTTGAAGGCCAGGCCGGATGGGGCTTTGAGCAACCTGGTCTAGGGAAAGGTGTTCCTTCCTATGACAGGGAGTTGGAATTAGATGATCTTGAAGATCCTACCAACCCAAACCATTCTATGTTTCTCCATATTTACAGGGAATACAAGTAGAATGTTGCCAACTACATTATTTGCTGAGTATTTTTGCTGTCACTGACAGGCTGTCAAAGACGACAGTCACTGCTTTTCTGTTTATCTACTCCCTGATAATGGTTAAGCCAAAATTGATCACAGCAATGCCACCTATAATGTAAAATACTGAATATATTAGTTGTGTCTGCAGTAATTTTTTGTCTAACCATGTGAATTTTGGGTACAACAGTTTCTGTAAAAGGATGTGCTACTGCTTTCAATGAAATGGTAACACTGGCTGTATTTTTAGATGTACCAATCACATACCAAGCAGAAGGAAGCCGGCAGACGCTGAAGGTTTACTTCTACCTTGATAGTTACCATTTTGAACAGCTTCCTCAAAGGCTGAAGAATGGAGGGGGATTTAAAATCCATCCAGTACTTTTTTCACAAGGTAACTTGAGTTTTAATTCACCCCCACCTTCTTTCACATAATAGTTAACTCTCTCTAAAACCCTACTTATTTTCTCTGATTTAAATCCTTTGTAACTATAAGGGCATAATGCTTATATTTAAATGTCATTTAATGTGGGAATTCATTTAGACCTTTGAATTAAAATGTAAATTTAAGAAATGCTGATATTTGTAGTAAAAAATAGAGGCATGGGCATAGGTTTCTAAGTTTACGCCTGTTATATGATTCCAACAGCAATGGACAATAATTAGACCATAAAACTTGCTTTTGAAAGTGTTTTACTTTTCAAATGATGCCATAATCTTTTCTATTGCTTCGTATTTGAGGACTAAATTGTTATCCCCTGAGAATTCTGTCTCTTTAAAATGTTATGAAGAACTAAATAACATTTTCAGGCTTTTGTAGTTATTGCTCTGCAAACATTACAGAGTAAGGAACGGTGGCGCTGATGCTCAGACTGTTCATAAATTAGAAGCAGCCTGCATTAGCAGCAGTGTCATTACAGTCATCAGGAGTGTGAAGTTTGCTTCCCTGAAATGGTGAATGTGAGCTGCTGATTGCCTTGAGCTGCCTTTGATTTCAGAGGGAGCTGAAAGTACTCCCTACCTTGCGAAAGGCTTCAAGGGTCTACGAGGAATAGGCAGAATTCAGGCATACAAATGAAGGTTTAGAGAAGGGCTTGGTCTCTGATAGATAAGCAGGATGTAAAAGGAAATAGTGGACAGAAAGATACATGGAGAAATAGCTGAATTTAACTGTAAGGTTAAAATACACCATTTTTTAAAAATAAGATCCCTGAAGTCTTATTTTTAAACAAACGAATAAAGACTTCAGTGGATTTCTTTTGAAGAGATTGATTTCAGTCATAGGGGAAAATGAGAATGCTGAGCAGGAGACATGTTTGAGTAGAGCAGACAAAAAGGCACACAAAAGAGAATAGAAAATACCTTCGTTCAGCTGAATTCCTGGAAATACTAGTTTTTTTAGATTGGGGAGGAGATTCAGTGTGCTGCAGGATTTATTTTGCAAATTTTTTTTCCCCTTCTGTTTCAAGAAGCCCAAAATATTTGCTGCTTTGGATAAGCATATTTGTACTCAGCTAAAGGAAAAGGGCAAGGATCCATTCAAGTGTTTACATCTGCTTAATAATTTTCAGTGGTATAGAAGGTTTCTTCTTTCTTCATCATATCAAATTTCTTTAATTGTTAAGGAGCCCCCTCTAAAATAGTCCATTAGACTCCAAGAATAAGAAGTCCTGGATAAGAATTTAAATCCTAGTGGTTAAATCATTATTTTGTACGGGTTTTACCTCATTAATGAGTGGATTGGGATTCTATTTTTTACTTGTTTCCTATGAGGTTTGGCTGAGCTACCATCAAACTAACTCAGTACATTCCCATCTGTAACTAAAAATCATTATCTAAAAATGTAAGTTCCTTGTGAAGTGAAATCTTGCTTCACAAGCTTATCAGAGCTGAGCTGTTTTCTGCCTAAAATACAATGGTTTATGATATTTTCAAATGGAATATTTAGAAAATGATGGGTTTGGAATACTTTGTCAGGGACACAGGTAAGTGTACATCAGTCTCTGTATCTCTGTGTTGCTCTATTCTGAGTGGCATAGCTCCATGCCTAAAATTACAAGTTTACATATTTGCAGGATTGGCACTGTAGACATTTTTTCAAGATTTTTTAATGTTTACCTGGACTGTATTATCTGTCCTTCCATTTATAAAAAACAGTTTTGTGCAACCATATACCTAGGTGTGTATATATTCAAATGGATCCTGATCTGTAGGGCTGGAGGTGAGAATGTTGAGATACTGCTATTGGTATTTAGATTTCTGTATTTCCTACATTAGAATTAAGATCTCAGCAATAAATAAGCTTCATGAAAGACACTTGATTTAAAATTAAAATTCAGTTTATTTAAAATTCTGTATGGTTTTTGACATTTTTCAGTTTTTCATAGAATCCTAGAATAATTCAGATTCGAAGGGACCTCAGGAAGTCTCTGGTCCAACCTCCTGCTCATAGCAATGTCAGCTCTAACATGAAACCAGGTTTCTTGGGTGTCTAACAAATAGGATATTGCAAACACCAAGGGCAGAAACTGTGCAGCCTCCTAGGTAGTCTGTTACTCTACTTGACTGCACTAATGGTGAAAGATTTTTTTTTTTCTTTCTATTGAGTTTAAACATCTGTTGTTTCAGTTTATGTCAACTGTCTCTTGTCATGCCAGCATGCACTGTTGGGAAGAGCTGGCTCGTCATAATGGCTCTTCTATTCAGCTCTTTCCAGTTGGTCAGCAGCTTTCATGTTCTGAGTAAAGTGAGGTCAAGCACTTCTTTCAGCCTACGGGCCATGCTTATGTCCATATGGTTTAGGAGGATCTTGACCATCGTGGTTGCCAAAGGACACTTCAGGCTCATGTTCAGCCTGCTGCCTAACATGACCCTGAGCTCCTTCTCAGCAGAGCTGCTCTTAGGCTCTATCTTTCCAGGTGCAGGACTTGGCATTTGTCCTTGTTCAGTTTCACAAGGATCCTGCTGGCTTTCTCCAGCCTGTGTAGGGCCCTCTTTATGTGGCCCTGCACTTGAGTACATTCACTGCTTCTCCCAGTTTGGTACTTGCTGCAAACTTGACTTACCTCCTCCATGTCAGCGATAAAGACATAGAACAATATAGATCCCTGTGCTATTCTGCTTTTAGTGGGCTTCTAGGTAGACCTTGTTCCATTAGCTACTACCCTTTGAGTCTACCCCATTCTTCCAAGTTGTTTTCCCATTTGGTTATGTATACATTCGGACCACGATATCTTAACTTGGATTGAAGAACACCATAGAAGACATGTTTGTAAGGAAAGCTTCCTTACAAAGAGTTTTCTCGTATATTGGGTAAAAAAATGTTAAACTCTTCAGAGAGGGGAGAGCCAAAGCACACTGTGGGAGTGCTTGCATGCACCTGTGAGCATGGCCCCCGCAGAGGCAGAAATGTGTGCTCCAGCCAGTCCCGACAGATGACTAAGTTTCCCGGTTGGGTAATCTAATTGGATAAAACGAACTTCATGCCAGTAAAATAAGCAGTAGGGATTATTGGTTCTGTTTGTACTAACGTGCTGTTGTAAATGGAGTTCAGTGGATATTTTTGTGTGAACGTTCTCATGTGACTAAGTGCCAGGGAAGTTGGGAAGCAAGTCTGTCTGTTGAAATTTAATATATTTCACACAGAAGTAGAATTACAAACTCTGAAAGCACAGAGAGTGCAATTTGCTTGTTCTTTCACAATGAATAAATTATTTATTTACTGGTCATATTAAGCAGTACAAGCAGAATTAATATTCTTTGTGGAACTGAAGCTGTAAGACAGAAGTGTGTTTCTGTCGAAACTCTGCTTATTGCTTGCATTTTCTAAGAGGGTGATGGATTCTTAGAATATGTATGGATTACTAAAGTAACCATGTTCCTAATTGTAAGGTCTTTAATGCTTGTCCCCTAAAACTTTTATTTCACCCTGTGGTTTATGTCATAATAAGGTTGACCTCTTAATGGGAAGATCTTTATTTTTACAGTCCACATTTTCTTGAGAATCTTTCAAACACTTAATTTGACTTCACTAAAGAGAAGGTTACACCCCGTGAAGCCCCTAAAGTAAAGGGGCTGGGAAAATGTTTTTAGGGGTTTTTTTGTTTTTTAAATCTGTTGCTAGGAAAACCACCCCAAAATGGAATGGTAGTGCATTCATTTTTTTCCCTCTTTTTAATTTCTGTGCAATGCTTGTAGGAGGGACATAAAATCTTTCCTTTAATTGAAGGTTTTTTTAGTTCCTGAGTTCTTGTAGCAATATTCATTCTTGTTTTGGTGAAGCAAATACAACAAAGGTGGACAGGGACAACTATTTGACTTCACCTACCTGAGCCTTGAAAAGGAACTTCTAGGGTGTATTCAGAGATCCAGAGAAGTTTTGCTTTACTTGATCTAGAACAAGGTATTCGCATTATCAGTGGGAACAACTAGAGGTTCAAGTGCTCCATATCTCCAAAATTTGGGCTTTGTGAGAAGTTGTTAGGACTCCCTCTGTGAAAGTAACTGCTACATTAATCCTTTATTTCCACTGCCCCAGCTCATTCTACTATCTTATTCCAGGATATATAAAAACTTAAACCCCACATTTACATTCACAAGGCAGAAATACTTTAACTAGAGCAAAGGAACTCAAATTAACACTCTCCTTTATATTTTCCACAGGGCAAGAAATACAATTTTTCTTGTAAATGAAATCTTTAAGGGAGATCTGTATGAATTTGGTGACATACAGAAACAGCTCAACAATCCACAGTAGGGTCAAAGCCTCAAGGTTAAAAAGTAATTCACTTGCGTGTGAACAAAACTACAAAGAAGGCAATTACTAAATATTTAATACTGATCTTTCTCTTTTCCATTCCCCTTTCTCTTTTCACAGCACTGGAGAGCATGGAAGGATACTATTACAGAGACAGTGTCTCGGTAGAAGAATTTCAAGCTCAGATTAATGCAGCCTCCCTAGAAAAAGTCAAGCAGTATAACCAGAAACTACGGTGAGTAATAAACCAACATTCCTGAGCTTAGTTTACAAAGATCTGCTCTTCAGTTCAGTTTCTGTGACACATCTTTAAACTGCAATGTGTTGTATGGTGGTTGTTTTTTTGGTGCATAATTGAATAAGATCCAAGATCGTGGTTCTGACTTTTCAGATTTCTGCACTGTTAAGTTAATTTTACCAAAATTGTTTTCCCCTGAAAGCTACAGCTATAGTTGCCTCGAGGTTGTTGTATTAATGCATAGAGAAAAGAGAATGTCTGCTTGATCACAAATGGAGTATCAGAATTGCTAAACATTATGATCAGATTTTACAGACTGTATTTACCTAATTTGTACAGAATAGGACTTGAAAAATAATTCTGTTTTCCTCAAAGCTGAGCGTCTTTCTCCTTGCACCCTGCCATGCTAATGGGAATACGTAAACATTTGGATACCTGCAGCAGCATCGGCTATGGGTTACAGAGTACAAACTTGCCTGTATATGTAAAAATTATGCAGCTGTGTATTTCGGTAAATATTGCATGAAATATTCTGCACATAAAGACAGAATTTCTGCTGTACAAAAGCATCTAGTAGTTATGAAGTAAAATAACGAAGAGGGGTACACAGACCACTCTTACATCTCACCGTATCTGTGAAAAGCACCTGTTTGAGTATACTTACATGCCACATGAGCTGAAGATGTAAAGGACTGTGGTAAAATCACATCTGTTCACTCTTAAAATTCCTGAATCAGGTGGAAACACTATCATTTCACTAGAACGATAAGGCAGTTTTTAAAAGCAGCAGAGAACATGAGTTAAAAAAAAGTTTAAGGACAATGAAGGAGGGAAAAAGAAGATAACGAGGGTCCCTTTTTGCAATTCCTTCACCTGTTGGTCCACTCCAGTGTTTGGAAGGTTTTCTTCATGGATCTTGCAAAACTACTTCCCTATTTTGTTATTAAAGCAGTGGACTTTCTAGATTGTGTTTTAATACAAGTACTGCTATAACAAAAGTGATTTTAAAGCCAGTTGCATTCAGTGAGTACATTATATTTCATTTTATTGGTGACATCTGTGTCAGTGCACTTCTATGTCAATGACAAATGTATGTATTTAGTCTGTTTTCCACCTTCTTATATTAGCACTTCCTATTTGGGAAAAAAGTTCCTCCTGAGTATTTATGTGACAAGGCTTATATTATAAATCAGTTTTACAGAGCCCTTTGGTCATGCCAGTATTTGGCCTAGATGAAGTCAGCTAGTGTTAGAAAGAGATTGTATCATTGGGGCAAGGCAAGACTTTTTTGCTGGTTTCCTATGAATAGGACCAATTTAGCCTCGCATGAAAATCCTTAAAATAAATTCTTCCTGACTCTCTGCTCTGGTGTTCCCTGACCTTGCTTACCTCATGCGTTAGGTCCTCCATTTATGCTGTGGCTTCAATGAAGTAGATTCCTCTTACGGTGTTGTGACTCACGACTCTGATCAGTTGCTAAGCTCCAAGGCCTAATTTTGCAAGAAGTTACCATGAAAAAGTTATCATTCAACAAAAAATACCGTGAGGATCTCTGCGCAGTCACGAGAATAGGAAAATTTTAGATTTTTTTTTTTCAGCCCTCTAATGTCTGTTCAGAACATTCAGTAATTGATTTGTTTGCTTTCTGGTGAACTCTACCCATTTCTTAAGTGAGGCACGAACAGCTTCAGGGATTAACTGACATAATGTGAAGAGGAAAAACAGAAAAGCAGATGCTTCATTCTTTTTCTGCTGTTTGCTAGCCTGTGTAGGTGTTTGGCCAGGATAATCTAATAAAGTAGAAAGTAACTACAGCAGCAAAAGATATTAACATTTGGATAATTGCTCCAAAGAAGAACAAAACGTGAAATTGAATATTCCCTGGAAACATACTCAAATGCAATAATACTGAAACTCTTCAAGTGGAAGAAATCCTGTGTACAGAACCTCTTAATCAATAATAACATAAGTCATTCAAGACACAATTCATAACCCATTCTTTCTCCATATAAAAGGAATGCATTGCTTGCTTGTGAAATGACCATCTGATGCCCATTTAATAATCTCTCTGTCACCCCACCAACCAAAGCAAATGGGAGCAATAGCAAAGGAAAAAGCAGCTGGAGAACAGGATGGGGACAAGTGGGAATGAAAGCAGTGGTTGGCAGTGACACTTTCAAGGCACAGCCAAGGCATCCATTGATGAGAACTCTTGATACATTTTCAAATTCTCTTATTCCTAATGCATTGAGATAATAATGCTCCAATAATAATGTGAAACAGAGGAGACCACTTCATTGTGTATGGTCCCCAAACAGAGTTGTTGACCTAACCTAGTATGTACCAAAGCAGGACAGTAAATTAAAAAATTAGTAGTACCTTTACTCAGCTACCTCTTAATTTCTTACAGTAAATTCTTCTTAAAGTTTGAGTACACAGACTATTTTGGGGTGACAAATCAGATACTGATGTGTGCTTTAAAAGAATTAATTTATGAATTACTTATTTCAATTAATCAAAAGATACATTAGTAAATTTTTAGTGAATTTCAGGAAGGATAACCATTATCTATCATACAAAGTCAAGAAGCTGAAGCCTTGCATTTATTGCAGACTTCATTCATATATATGAAGCTCTGACCAGCTTTTCCACAGTATCAGAAGTGATGCAATAAATCCAGGTGCAAAATTGCCCTCCATGACACTGATTTGAGCATTATGAGACCTTCTGTCTTTCATGGTTCTAGCTTTGGGGCTTTTACAAATACTACCTCAGCTATGAAATAGTCATTGATAAGATTATCATTTTTATGAGAATGCACGAAAGAAGGTTGAAAATCAGTTACAGAATTTCATGTTTATGTGGAACGGAGAGAATGTCCCTCCATCTTCTGTAATACACTTAACCCTGACTATTTGAATCCAATTAGTAATATAAGGGAACTTCTATTCTAAGACTAGCAGAAGTTGAGTTTTTCTACAATTCCTCAGGCAATATCCTCTACCCCAGCAATATGTTGGAAGTCCTTTATTGAAATAAAGGTGTTATTTAAAAAAAAAAAAAAAAACAACAACAAAAAAGCTAATGCCTAGTTTTAGGAATTTCTGAAACTGCTGAGAAATACTTAGCATCTGACCTACAACTATTCCTAATAGCTATTCTTATTCTCTTAATTCTTTTTCACAGCACTTTTTTTTTTTTTAATGGTTCACCGATTCTTCTTCTGTGACACTGATAAGGAAAATAAAGTTATGTTCAAATTCTGTTTGTGAGCTGAGCTGGTGCTAGTAGTTGCCAGTGATGTAAATTTAACATCATGAAATTGTTTGCTAATGAGAAACACGCAGTACATCCAAGTGAAAGTAATTAGGTCAGCAGAGATTTTCAAGATCTTTATTACTGTGTGTTTGATAGCTCAGCAGTTGTCTTCTAATTTAGAAGAGGACTGAAAGGAACCTGTGTATCTAATCTCCATGGAGGTTCATGTTAAGTAAGCCCATTCTGTATTCTCCTGCCTCCTCCCACTTGTCCCCATCTTCCTTCTTTGGTAGTCCTTGACTTTCAAATAGGCTATTTTCATCCTGACTTAGTCCTTTTGCTGTTACAGATACCAGACACCGTTTTGCTTCATCATGCACAGCACAGTGCTGTTCAAAATCCATAATACTACAAATGCTGATAGGAATAGCAAAATCTCACAGAAGTGCTATATTTACTTGGACTGCTTTGTTGATTTAAGTATTCTCTTGCCAATCTTGAGTCATGTAATTGTAAAAGCATGAGGGTAAACTTAAACTGTAATTTTTGAAGCATTACTGTTTTAAGAATTATTTATTTAAAATACATTCTGTCATTTGAATATAGTTTTTATATTTGGTAAAGGTCTGTTTCCTGCAGAATGAGGTTCAATATGGTAGCAATTACTGCATTGCATAGAAATGAATCTTAAGGTCCTTACTGTGATCAAAATATTAGTTGGAAGCTGAGACAGACTCTGATAGACAGATTAGCTGGATGGCCATAACTCAGCTAATCCTTGGACTGAACAGTGACTTCAAAATAAAACATTTAGTTGGATATGAGAACAGTTTTTATGCTCAGAGAAATAAGGTTTTGGATTAGCTTCCTGCAAGAAGTAATCTGTTTTTAAAAATGTACTTTGAGTGTAGAAATGAAAACTTCTGTAATGTTTGTCCAAGTTATCAGAATTTTGGACTTTATGGCCCAGGATGGGACTTGGACACTACAGTAGTAAGCTTGCTCTACCGGTCTTCCTTTTTCTGTAAGTATTTGATGTTTTATTAGATTAGTCTGTTGTTGTTGTCGTTGTATGTATGAATTCTCATTCATGTGTCCCTCCTGTGACATTCTATTGAAATGCTATTTTCTACAGGTGTTCCTGTTTAGCCAATTCATCAGAAAAGTCCAGGCACATCTGCTCTTTGAGAGTTTTTTTTTTCCTTCATGTGTCTGTGCACACAAGGGATGTATTGCAGAGGAAAAGAGGATGTTCAGGGCACGGGTCTTTCAGCAGGGTGCAGGGCTCTGGCTGTATTAAGTATGCTTCCAGCTTCTGGGTCTCTTCAGAAGCCTTTTTATCATTGTTGACTGCAAGAGCAAACTACAGTTCACTATAGGAGCTGAAAACTGCACATCAATATACCTGTTTGGATTCCAAAACTGTCTATGCAGATAATTTTTAGCTGGTCTGAAATCAGTGAAATCAGTGGCTTTTAGATACATAAGCACTTTTAATGCTTCTTCAGCACCTCTGCTTGCATTTAGACATCTAAACACCTTTAACATTTGTTTCCTGATGTGGGAACATTCAGAGGAAAAGAGGAAAATAGTAGATGAAAGAAGGTTAGGAGAGCTTAACTTTCCCATTAATTTTCTTTTATCCCCAGCATGGCACTTTCTTGTGATATCCCTGACTATATGATGACCCAGTTCTTTACTCCAGAGATAGGATCATGCTGTGGGAAAGACAGCTGGGGGTTGCTGTACAACCCCACCACTGGTGTGGGTGCTAATTACCACTGTGTAGTAATTAACTCGTCTGTGCATCAATAGAAAAGAAAAGGTCTGGAAAAAGTGTTCCTTGCTTCCTGCCTACCATTCTGTGTGATTTGGAACTATTCTTTGAAGTTAGCTGTGTCCAGGTTTATTGGCAGCTACTTCTGTAAGCCTGTTGTACTGCCCTAATAGAAGAAAAATTAAAGCAAGCAGTAAAGGGAAAAGAACATTTTGGTTTTTGGGGGGAGGGTTTTAGGTTTGGGGGTTTTTTTTCTCCTATGTTGCTGCTTTCTTGGCTATGATTTTAGGAGGTAAATGGAAGTCTGTATGCTAAAGAAGCAATTATAATCAGTGAATCTAATGACAAATGATTTAGCTAACTACCCTCATTACATTGAACATCTGATTACACTGAATGTAATATTTGTCATTTTAAAGAGTGTCATTTACAATGTAACTTCAAACAATTTCTCTGTTGGAAGCCTCCTGTATTTATTTCATGTCATAAGTAGTCCTCCACAGAGCAATGGCAAATTTAATTGAATTCTTTATTCAGAGATGTTGCAATTCATGAGGTTTTCATATTGTTGGGGTTTCTTTTTTCATTTAATTTTTAGAAGGATAAGAAAAGGAAACGATTTCTGCCCCTAGAACTTAGGCAAACATGGAACAAAATCTGTCTGAGGAATGTAACATCTCTTTTATTTATACACACGTGTATACATGCACAACAGCCTCTCAAGATGCAGGCTGCTTGGCAGGCTGATATTTTCCTTATCCTGTATAATTTAGTCAAGGCAGAAAATAGATGTGATGGCACTCATAGCTTCAGGCTTAACTAAAATTCTCTAATAGTTGCTTTGCTATAAATGAGCTACAATGGCATAAAGGATGTATCCACTTAGAGGTAGTTAATTACTATGAAAGCAAGAGCTTGTCTGTCTCTGAAACAAACTGATGAGGGCTCAAGGCAATACCTGTGTTATCACAAAGACCAGATCATATATCAATTCCTGTAATAAATACATGAAAATCCACCATAAAACTGACAGATTCCTTCCCCCCCTGTTTCCAGTGGAAAGCTTTTCCAAACCGAGCTGTTCATGTGGTTAAGAAGCTTATGTTGCTTGTCCTTGTGCCACTCTTGTCCTGTGATTATAGTCTTACTCTCCTTCATGTCTGTTCACTTCAGTGAGCAACATGTTAATGAGCAACTAACAGTTTTTGTCATTGCCATCAAATTCAGAAAAGAATTACTTGAAGAGAGTTAAAGATTTCAAAGCGTGATTCTGTGATAAGGCTTTCTTTTTGTTGCAGAAAAAAGCAGATGAAAAACTGTTTTCCTGTACTCAGTGCTACCTATTTGATACATAGCTTTCTATTCAAAAAAGCAACAGTAAAACTAGACTGCAATGCTACATACACAAATTTATCGTGTATTTTATATGACTGTAAACATTTGAAATCTAATGCCCCTTAGATTTTTAAGATTTGGTTCCAAATGGACTAGAATCTTGTGATTTAAGTCTATCTAAATGCAAAATCTTAATGAAGGAGAGATTGAAAATTAAGCATTTCTTCTGAAGGATGTAACAAGGAAATAATAGCTTGTCTCCTGATGAACTTAATGAGAAGTATGCTAGGTAGAACAGAAATTAAGTTTCATTGCATCTAAGTGAAACAAGACCAGAGAGAGAATAGAGAGATCTGGGGCAAAATAAATTAAATTTGTCTAGCTGGTCTAAAAGATACTGCCAGCTGGCTTGAATTTAGCTCCGGGTTGGTTTTTTTTTTCCCCTTTCAGTGCTGTGCTCATTCTGTGAATGTGAATTCATTGTTTCTTTAGACTTTTGATGCAGTATGATCAGTATTTATTATAGGTGGTGTTCTGAAATTGAAAATTATGTCTTGATAGGTTATATGTACTGAGTCTTTGCTCACTGAGATGGTCTTTTAGTTCATCCTGTTTTCTTTATCCTCTTCAAATGCTGAGAACATATATCTGCAGTGATCAAAGGTGGAGCCTTTTCTTTCACTCTGGTCACTGATAGGAGTCCAGCCCAAGCCTGCAGCTTGTACAGCTTGTAGCTGTAGTCGAAATCCTGAGAACCCAATGGCTATTTGGCACATTGTCTTTTTTAACAGTGTGTTCCATGTCTGGAACATCAGAAACTAAAAAGGAGGCATCCACTGTCTGAAAGGCAAATGTGGAAGCAATTAGTTAGCATTATTGTGTTCAGCATGGATTTGGCTGTTTGGATAATGATAGGATAAGCAGGAAGGCAGCTGTTTGTGGCCCAAGTACTTCCCTTTCACATCACAAAAAGGATGGTGTCAAGTGCTGTTGGATGTAGCTAGAGATGCTGGAGACTAGATTTCCTGGAAAATAGGGGTTAAAAGAGGCAGTATGTGAAAAGTGGGCAGTGTTACATAGAGCAAATTGGATTTGGATTTTTTTTTCCTTTTCTTTTGTCATCCATAACTTTCTGTCTTCACATTCCTATGCTTACGTTTCTGAGATCCCCTGTGGTTATAAAGGTTTGAGAGCAGGGCTGTGAAGTGCCTGCTGGGATAGGGGATCTATTCCTTTGCTAGCATCCTTCTCAGTTTGCACCTCAGGTCCTTGTACTCATCCTAATGCCAGTTTCTCAACATGCCTTATTCATAGAGGGGAGAGAGTTTAAATCTGTGGGAAACCAGTAGCTTAGAGAGATGCTGCATCTTGCAAGAAAATTGTTATTAAAGAAATACAGAAGAATTGCACATGGATGCAAATATATACAGATACTGTTTATCTGTGTCATAAGTACATGCTTTTTAGATTGAGCTGAAGAAAAGAATTATGGACACTAACTCTAACACTTCCCAACTCTGCACCTCTGTTCCTTTCTCAGGTTCTTGATATGGTTTTGTACATGATCTGGAATATCTTGTGACCAAGGGATTGAAAATCTGGTAGAATTAAGACGTATTTCCATCCTTCTGTTGAAGACATTATGAGTTAATTTATATGTATGCCACAATGATGCAGAAAATATAAAAGACTGAATTCTTCTCCTCTATAAAATCAAAGCTTTCTAGAGCAGAACCCCCATCTGGCCTTTTTTTAATGCCGTAACCCAGTTACTTCCTCCTCTCGTATCACTTCTTTACTGTCCTTGTATTTTCAAGGCAAGATTACCAATACCTAGGATAACCCTATATGCTTACTGAAACAGGAAATTGAGAATAAGACTGAAAACCTAGATTTGCTTGAATTATTTGCACGTTCAACGTTACTCAGGAATGCATCTCTCTGCTGGTCTGAAGCCTTCTTAGGGTTCCATTTGCAATATTTTAAATTTTCAGGATTTTATACATCTGTGTCAGTTTTGGAGGGTATCCTGTAAAATGCTTCACTAAGAAAATGTCAGTACTGCTGCGTCTCCTTTGTACCTAAGTTCTGGGAAAAACATCTCGGTAAAGCATTCATCTTGTGATAGATTTTTCTTCTTGAACCCTAAGATGTTTGTTACCTTATCCTAGTGTTAGTTTTCCCCGAGATACTTGTCCCATTATTTGGCATTGTTACATAGGGGATATCCTACAAAGCTCAAACACAGCAATACTCCCCTGTTGATTTAGTATTGGATTATATACCTTTTTTTTTTTTTTAAAGAAAGGTTTTTCTGCTACATTTTAGAGAAATTGTAAGGCTTTAAAAGCAAAACTAGTGTCACATTTGGAGACAAAGAACTATGATTTCATTCTGGTTCATTTCAAATGGATTAGAAAATATTGTCCAAATTGGGCACCATGCCAAGATTGCCATTAACTTTTCCCATAAAATATGATTAAGGACCTTTACAAGCATTTAGTAATTAAGTGAAGTGCTTTAGAAATTTATATGCTGTCCACAGTTTGTCATGTTCTGTAAAATACTGAAGACAGTTTTTATGAAAAGCAGTAAAAATAAAGCACTTGAGAAACATCTGGGAGTGTTATCTGATTGGGGAGGGGGGAATAGTTTCACTTGTAACAGGATACTTTGATATTTTTAAATGTATGTTGTGTATAGTTGATTTTTTGTTTGTTGTTTAGGTTAATGAATCATTGACTGAATTAATGGAGTAATTCCAATAATTGTATATCTAGTGTCCATGTAGCTTCATCTTGTACCCTGAGTTAATTATTTTCTATGTACTTCATTAATGTGTGTACTGTTCTATTTTTGGTTTCTGGTTTCATTTAATGCAGCTGAATTTGTTGAAATAACAGTCCAAAGGGAATGAGAGTGCTGAACAGACTCCAAATGAAGCAGGTTTTCCTATCGCATGGCAGGAAAGAGCAGTACAGGCTTTCAGTCTGATAACGTTCAGTGGAGAGCAGGGTGATGCTTTGTTTTTTAGCTTTGCTAACAAGGAAGAAGGTTGGTTTGTTGCTGCTGAGGTAGCTTTTATGTGCTGTGGCCCCTCCAAGTGATTTATGAGTAATTTTCTCTACAGACCTCTTTTCGTTTCAGTGGTCTCCAGCTTCCTTTGACACAGAGTACATTCTGGATCATGCAATAGGCTTAATGGAATAACAGAACTAGATTAGCTTGGCTGTGCTTTCTGAAGGGATTAATTCCAACCTTAAATTTGGTGGAAGACATTTTTCAAAACTACAAGGCTATAGGAAGAAAAGTCTACTAGAATTAAAGGTGGATGGATTTTTTTATCAACTCAATTATTCCAGATTATTGAAGAATAAAAGACATTCAGATCTGCAGTGTGCGTCACTGCCCAAAGGGCAACAAAGATGGTGAAGGGGTTTGAGGGGAAGCTGTGTGGGAGCAGCTGAGATCACTTGGTCTGTTCAGCCTGGAGAAGAGGAGACTGAGGGAAGACCTCATCACAGTCTCCAACTTCCTTGTAAGGGGATGAGGAGGGGCAGGCACTGATCTCTTCTGTGTGGTGACCAGTGACAGGACTCAAGGGAATGGCCTGAAGTTGTGTCGGGGGAGGTTGAGGTTACACAGAGGGTGGTTGGGTGCTGGAACAGGCTCCCAAGGGGAAGTGGTCACAGCACCAAACCTGACAGAGGCTGAGTTGGACTCTATGATCCTTGTGAGTTCCTTCCAACTCAGCATGGTCTGTGATTCTGTGATTTAGTCAGGTCTGTTCCTTGTGCACAGGCAGTGGATCTACATCACAGTGATACCTTGAGGTTGTCACTGGAGAGTATCTTTCTTTTTTTCCTGTATCTTCCATAGTTCAGTGGGGCTTGTCTTGTTTTGTTTTATTTAAACCTTGCTCAGAATTGCTGCAGTGGTAGCTGTTGCCTGGTTCTCTCTGGATGCCTTGTCCAGGCAGGGAGGCCTACCAAATGTTTCTATTTTCAGCTGCCACAGGACGTTTTAGGAGCTTTACAACTAGCAGAATGAGTTTTGTGATCAGAGAATCACAGAATGGTTTGGGTTGGAAGGGACCTTTGAACTTCATCTGGTCCAACTCCACTGCTATGTGCAGGGACAGGGGTATTTTAAGGGTTGCTGCAGAGGCAAAAACCCCTGTGATCTTGTCAGAAATAAGTAGGGTATTTCCTCCGCCTATGAGATGTTTAATGATAGCTCTTCTGTGGTGAGCAATTAAGTTGCTTATAAGCTGGAAAGTTAAAACAAAAATTCCTCTAGGTCTCCTGAGTTGAAGGAGACAGGAGAAGAGCTCTGTGCTTCCTGTGTGCTCTTTGCTAAAGCTCTTCCTTTTTGAGTAAGAGGAAGGGTTCTTTGTTTTAGGAGAGGATAGTGTGGAAACCCTCTGTACAAAATGTCAGCCTCCTTTGTGTCACACAGAAATCAGTCAGCTTTGCATTTGAAAACAGCACATGATGCATTTGTCCATCTTATATAAACTTCTGGGACTATTCATTGGTAAGGGAAAGGTTGTAGAAGGAACTGGAAGAATATGGGTTGACACGCAGTGGATAAACCTGATTAAAGTATGCTTTGTCCATCACAGTTGTGTTCTGCAGGTAAATGACAGTTTTCTTTTGGCTTTTCCTTTCATGCATTAATTAATTTTCAAAGAAATGTGTGGAAATTGTAAAGAAAGGCAGTTTGGTTTTTATTTGGAGTGCACACGTTGCAAATGCCGTTTTGCTTGAATGTTGCATATTTATCCCTTGTAGGGTTTTTGCTTTTTTGTTTCTTTTTACATTGTGAACATATATATGTTTCCTCTGTCAGTACCATGTTTCATGTTTGGGATTCTGCTTTTATGTTATTGCAGTTATATAGGGTGAATTTAAAAAAGCTTGTAGCATGTAAGGCTCAGGCACTTTTTATATGCCGAGTTTCCTAAAGTCACTATTAAAATCTATACAGCTGCCACAAACCTTTTCATGGATTGTTATGGTGAAAATCACTTTCAGATCCATTTTTCTCTCATAGCTAGACATTAAAATTTTGCACTGTACTGTCAAAGAGGAGAGGGACAGTTTTTGTTTCGAGAACAAAAAATGTTCCTTATTACTTTAAAAGAAAGAGTGATAGTGCCTGTTTAGTATTGTATTACTCCTCGACCCTCCCTTAGCATAGAGTAAAAAAAATTCCAGCCTTAGGATGGTGTCTAACAATAGTGAGTTATGTACATTTTGTTCAGAGCCTAAACAGTTAACAGTTTTTGCCTTATTCTCTCTGTTTGTTCTTTCAGGGCATTCTACCTGGACAAGTCCAACTTGCCTCCAAATTCAACATCTAAAGCAGCTTATATAGATAAGGTAAATAAAAATATTAAGTGCCTAATTAAACTTTCTATGTTATGCACTGTGTTGTTGAGGCTTTCTTAATTCCATCAAAAAATTGAATTATTTAAAGCTGTGGGGAGAGGGACAGGGAAGAGAGAAGCTCTCTTGCAGCAGTTTGTCCCACCTGTGTTTTAGAGGTAGGTGGTGCCTTCTGATTCTGTATCGAAAGATCTGGCAGGAGAATGTCTATGTGTTTGAGAAGAGGAATCATAACTTTCCTTTTTCACTGTGCTTTCGGAGCAATGCAACTGCTCTAAGAGCATGTGGGGTGGGATGGGGGAGGACAGGTGCGGGCAGAAATTCTTTGTTCTGAATGCTGGAAGCGCTTTTCCAAATTAAATACTCCTTCAGCATCCTGCTCAGAAGGCTTTCTTCTGAATTTTCTCATTTAGGCTTTCTTCAAATTCTTTCATCTGTCTTTAAACCTCTGTGGCTCTGAGATCCCAGGGGCTATGAAAATTTGTTTAGTGCTCTCTCCTGCTGTTGGAGAGTTAATGCCTGTACTGCAACCCAGTAGGAGATATAAAGAAATTCCTAGGGTCTTGCCTATGCTGACTTCAAAAGTGATTGAGGTACTGTGGCTTGAGAAATAATAGTGATCATCAGCTGAGCCCTATGACAGACTGAAATGTTATGTCAGTATCATCCAGTATTGCTGTTAGCAGACTGATAGTTCCTGTTTCTTGGATCCACGCAGGACTGCATAGGAGGGAAAAACATTTGCCTCTCCTTCCCTGGGGAGTGAGCAACTTAACTTGCCACGCAGTCACAGGTGCAGCAGGGGATGTTCAGCTGTGTGTGAAATGCTTGTTACCCCTAAACCCGTTCCATATCTATTTCAGTGAAAAGTTCAAGGGCAAGAGAAAAGCATCTCATAATCCAGATCAGACCAAGGGATGCTACGTTAGGCTAAAGCATTTATTTTGCAATTGGAGGAAGCCAAGAGTGAGTGCATGATCCATTTTTGGCTGCACTTTTCACTTTATTGTCCATAGCTTTGCATTAGTAAATGACACCATCTAAAATCAATTCAAATGAATGCAAGTTAAACCAGTAGGACCTAAACCAAGCTAAATCTATTTGTACCCATGTTTAAATATGCAGTTTGTTATAGTTGATTTACTTGACCTCTGTGCTTTCCAATGAAATAACTGTCATATTATTAATGGCAGCCTCAAGTGAGGCTGCCATTTCCCTGACTGTTAAAATTGTCTTTAGGGACTGAATCTGTCTCTCAAAAGATTAATTCTTTGAGTAGCATGGGGGTTTGTTGGAATCTAGGTGTTTCTGGAATAAAGAGAAGTGGGAATTTGGAATTATGAGGTCTGCAAAACGTTATTGTGAACATATTGTGTACACAAAGCAACATGAAATACTGTTTTCATTGCTAGACCACTTTGAAGAATGCTTTTCTGACAACAGCCTTGCATTTGAAGTTGCCTTCTTTATTAGGTGGATCATTCATTTTTAGTACAGTAATCTTGGGGTCATTTTAAGTCCTGCTACAAAGTTAACTGTTCTTGCTTTGTGGTATGTTTTTGACTTGTGTTCCTTTTTATTTTTTGATGTTGTTAGTCAGGATTAGGAACTAGATATTTGATAAATAAAGGATGGTGTTGTCATAATTATAAGTTGATTTTCTCAGCAGGTCAATTAACCAGTCTTAGTATTCCTCCTGTATCTGTGTGTGGTTGTGAGTTGCTTCTTCATATCTTCTCTTCTTTGCCCAGTCCATTAGTGGGTATAGCCCTCATGGGTCTATTCAGTCTATTGAAGTGAAGAACACTTCCATAGGCAGACCTGGGAATGAAACAATCAGTGATGGTAAGAATTGCAAAGTTTTTAAAAGTTGTCTTAGGTCGAGCAACAGAAAACTCTATGTTTTCTATTTATGTAATGGAATTTGGCTTTGGCTTTCTCAACTAGACCAGGTGTTCCTCCTGTGATGACCTATTCTTTCAGAGTATTTCATGTGTTCTCAGTAGCAAATATTTAAGTAACTCTCACTTCCTTTCTTGCAGCTGATGAGGCCTCTCAATTGCTTGGATGAACTTTACCGACTCATCGGGTCCTTTATCCGATCCAAGCGCACCGCTGCCTGTGCATACACTGCGTGCAGTGCTTCTGGAGTGGGATTGCTTTCCGTGTCATCCGAACTCTGTAGCAGGCTTGGAGCTTGTCACATCATTATGTGCAACAGTGGAGTTCACCGGTATGACCATTTTTTTTCTCCTCCATTGGTTGCAGTCATTCATGCAGCTGCTGCAGGTTGGAGACCGCTGCTCTTTATTAATAGAGGGATTTTACACTAAATACCTAATATCTTAAACTAAATATCTAATATACTTGAGAGATTTTTGGTGAGATTCTAGAATTGTATTTGCAGTGATTGACAGAAATGAACAGTACGATTTTGTGTTTTGTGCAGTTGTAAAGGATTGTTCCTCATTCAAGTCAGTAAAAGGCAGAAACCTGAATTGCTAAAGCAGAAAAAGGAACATTACCTAGATGAATACAACCTACTATATTCAACTCTTAACACAGGCAAGAAAAGCTGAAATTTGTATTTACTTGGTATGCTGGAGGTAGTAATATTAGAGCTTGTTTCAAGGGGAAAAAAAAGAAACTTAAGACATATGCATTTTTGCAGGAATACCTTACAACAAGTAGAGGTTCAGTCTGTAGAGCGGTTGATATGTTTAATATCAAAAAATAGACTGACCTATAGTCAGCTGATCTTTGTCATCAAGTCTAAGAGATTTTATTAGACAAATATATATGTATGACAATAGCATCATTATATATATGACAATAACATCATTACAGACCTCTCTAGTATTCTGTTTATGCTCCAGCTGAGCAGATTACGATGTTTTTGGTCCATTCCACTAAAAAAGCAAAGCCTACAATTGGAGAAGGGGAAAAAAAACCCCAACAAACAAAAGAACTAACGTAACAAATAATCTGCACTTTTAATAAGAATTCCAAACTGTAGATCAGAAGTAGCTGTATGTTAAAAATGCTGCTTAGTTTCTGATCTATACAAGTCCTTATTTTAGCAGACTTGGTGACCAATACCTGATGTTAGAATGAGCATTACTTTCTCTTCATTTTATGTAATATCCTGTCTTTAACAGAGCTTTGACAAGGGAGGAAGGAAAAAAAAAGGCAGTTGCAACATAAACTGCAATGGAGATTATCAGGCATGAAAAAAAAGGAAAAGCTCCATATATAGCCAACACCATTAAATTGTGCGAGGACAATGCTTGCCATTTGTCCGAGTTTGCAACAGACTATTTGTATTACTCTCTGCTAATGATATAAGTGTATATATCATTCTGTATACTGCACTTGGTTTTAGGTAATAGCAGAAAAAAGCTGTATTATGTGACTTTAGTCACTATATCAGATGAAGATGGAAATATTATATAGCATGGGCTGTCATGATGCTGTTGTTTCAGAAGGCCATGAAGCTATAAAGTTTTTCTCTCTTTCTTGGTTTCAGTTTCATGTCTTATGTGATCAGAAAAAACTCTGGGCTTAATTCCTCCGTTTTTTTATAAAGCTGAAAAAGACTGCCTCTGGGTCTCATCACCATTTTATGAACTCGTTAGTATATTTGTGCCAAAAATTCTTACAGTTTAAGAATAAAGTCAGAACAACTTTAATTGCCCAAATAACCTATTACCCTGTAGTGTGTGGGTCACAAATTATTCAGAACAATTTGGTGACTGAAGAAGATGTGATTTGCTGAAATCTGAACGTGAGCTGTTCTTAGATGAAAATAAATTAGTCATCAAATTTCTGGTCAAAACTAGGGCTAATTCAGAGGTATAAACTATTAAATGTTTATTTAATTATATTTAAAACCCACAAAATATTAGAAACCAAACATATTGGATTTAAAGACTATATTAGGAGCATGAGAATGGTATTTAAAAGTGCTATGTGTGGGTTTCCATCTAGATGTTAAAGGACTTAACATCACTTGTGTACATAAAGATACAAAACACTTCTCTAAAGCGTATCTAGTTCTGCGTTACAGTGAGGCCATTTTTGCTTTGGTACTAGATGCTGTTACTTCATTTGTGCATTAATACTGCCTTTGTGGCTGCCATCTGTTCAGAGAAAGAAACATCAATTCTTGGCGTTATCAGAGGTATTTTAAGATAGACCCTCCAGGAGAAAGGAATGGATTACTTGAGAATTTTTACTCAGGAGTTTGTGCCCAGAATTTCCAAAAGTTCAGAAGAAAACTTGTGCATTTAGAGACTAGGAGGGATTCAGGTGCTCTTATTTTTTGAAGGGGTAAAAGCTGAGAAAGATTTTTAACAACAGTTTCCTGAAGTTACTGTTGCACATACAAACTGGATGGATGAACTTTTTCCTTAGCATCTGGAGTCGTATAAAGTCACTTCATGAACTGTTTTCTATTTCTGACCTCCGTAGGCCACATCTGTACAGTCCAGCACTAAGTGGGCTCTGCTTTTTGGCATTCTGAAATTGCCTTTGCGCTCATAGCCAGATCAAGGGCTCATGACTTTTTTTTCACACTATGCTACAGATATTAAAGGAGTTGAAAATTGGTAATATCTACAGATGCTACTGGTAAAGAGATGGGGGAAAGATGTGAATTGTCCTTGTCAATTAAATGTTGAAAATCTATTCACTTATCAGTCCTGCCAGCTTAAAAATGAAGACTTGGAGCAAGGTGTACCCCTATGCTTTCTCTTAAAAAGCCCTTGTTTTAGCACAATTTCTGTGATTGGTCTCTAACAGCAGTGAATGCCTGAGAGTCTGTGGAGGAGTACAGGGTGCTGTGCTCCTCAGCATCTTTCTTCTGTTCTCGAGGAGTGGGAACTGAGCAAGCTATTAATCTGTCAAAGTTTAGATATATTTAATAGATATCTTTATATGTATATAGCTTCCCTCAGTCAATTTATCTATCTTTTACTGAACTGACTGGAGAACCCTTTCTGTGTTTACTCAGCTTAGGTGTCATGGATTGACAGGGGCAGAGGGGAGATTGGGCCACCATTCCTACTAACCAGACTCAAGTCCCAGATAGCTTGTGAGGGAGGCGCTGGTTGACAGTCCAACGCAGAAAAGGCCAAGAACTATGAAACAGCAGCTTTGTCTGCTTTGACAGTGATTGCTGATCTCTGGATCAGCAGTGTCTTGGTTTCTGACTTGTCTGTGATCCATATTAAATTGCTTTTTACGCTGCACTAGGCTAAAACAGCTTGACAGAGTTCATACTTTGATCCCTATATCCAAGATAATGCTGGGGATTTTGAATTGCTGGTGATTGCTTTGCTTTGATTTTTATTATGACAATATGTTTACCAATTTACATTAGAGCCTGCAATCCTATATCGATTTCAGACAGTAGTTCTTTTCAAATACATTTCAATCACCAGAAAAACAAGAAGGGGAAAATAAGTCTCTTTAACCTTCACTCTCCGAAGTGATGTGTCAATGCTACAAATCCCGCCTTGAATTATCATACATCAGGAAAAGAGCTCTAAATTAGTTCATAAAATCAATAGTTTGCATTTTTATTTTCCATTTTTTGATCATCCATAATTATATTCCTGCCTGCCAGTCAGATGTCACCCTGTAAACAACACTCTGCTTTCTTCACTTTTATTCGTTCTGTTTGAAGTTGTAATCAATCTGTACAAATGTAGGTGATGAAAGGCACTTTTAAATGTTATTGAATCATGATGCTAGCTCCTGCTTGAGGAAGAAGAGCAAGACTGCACCACACAGACATGTCCTAGCCTCTCTCCTTGCCAAAATGAAATTAGGTGCAGCAGCTGCAGAAGTCTGTTCAGGGACTATAGGCCTTACAGGCTCAAAGGAATCCTTTAAAGCATCCAAATGAAACAAATCCCAAGTTTATTTAAATTTTTGCATTTCCTGGAGGATCAAGAGAAAAGTAATTTATAATCGTGATGAACCCCAGAAAAATCACTGTCTTACTTTCTTTTCTGGATTTTAATTTCCCCTCGAGAAATTCTCTTATTAGTGTTACCATCCTTCAAGCAGTGGGGTTCTGGCTGGCAGACGCTCAGCTGAATGATGAGGCAGGTCTTGCCAAGGGTTGATTATGCTGTCTCCTGTAGCTGGCACCACTCCTGCAATCCAGCTAAACCTGCTTCATCTTCCACATTGCAAAGCAAAGCAACACCATAAGCTGTCCATCATGGCCAGCTGTCTTTCTGTGAATCAGATGAAACAAGGTGAAAAATAAGTACTCTGAATTTGTATTTTGAACATTCATAAGAATCCTTCCTTCTAAATCATTGTAGAAATTTTTCTGTAGGAGTTTAGTTCTGAGCTCAGTGAGTGTGTGCTACCAAAAAAAAGTCTCCTTGAAGTTTTGTGGCTGTATTTAGGCTATTAGCTCCACAGTGAGAAAGCTTTTGGGGATCGATGGGACTACTTTCAGGAGGCAGGTCAGCACAGGCTGACAACCTAATCTATGCTCATCTCCAACCATCTGGTCTCAACTGTCCTTTCAATCTTGTTTCCTTCCATTTTTTAAATGATAGTTCTGTTATGTCTATCTACAATTAGTGTATTTTTGTGATACCTACTGAGGTATAAACAAATTTTTCTTTTTCTAAAATAGTTTAGGATAATAAAGTACTTCATTCTGTGATGGTTACTGAAAATGTTTAAATAATTTTTAAATCTGTGAGAATTTGTCTTAAAACAAATAAGACATTTAGCAAAAATAAGTTCTTCCTACAGTGGTAATCGTTTTATTTTGCTCTGTATTTGCCTTTCATAGGCAATCTGTACATTTTTGCTTTGTTTTCTCTAGTACATACATGATGGACTATAGTCTTACTGTTGTTTTGCATGTTTTAAATTCTGAGACACTTTTTTTTTTAGATGAAATCTGAAAATGCAGAGAAGTTCATAAAATGCACTGAGACAGATAAGATGGATCTAAGTTGTTACTAGCATGGATTTCAAGGTGTGCTTTTTTCTATTTGGACTCCTAAAATTATGGATATTTGACACGCAACTCTATCACCATGCTCTGTAGAATCACCTTCTCACGCTTCAGTTCCTGCAGCATTGCCTTATCTGCAGTCCAGGTCTTTGAATCTGGGGTTTTTTTTCATACAAAACCTGCTACATTCCAATAAAAATAGAATAGGACCTCTCAAACAATCTGAATTAAAAAATCAGCCAAATCTTCTTTAATTTTCTGGCACGGAAGAGAGTTAAGTGAATAGCCTGCACTGAACCATTACAAGACAGAAAGTAAATGCCAATTTTCTGGCAGATTTATGTGCCTTCTTTTGGGGGAAGAAGCCTTTAATGTGAAAGACTTTCTGCACAGAACAAGAGGTAAAGCTGGGGTTTCAGATGACTTTATATTTTGTTTCTTTGAGGTTTTTTTGCAAGTATTAATGGAAAATGAGTAAATAAAATGTGCAAGGGAATACTTCGAATCTTTTGGAAATGCTGTTCTTTCATCAAGCAAAGAATATTTAATAGTGGAAGTGCCTCCTTGCAACATTTCCAGCTGATTAAAGGTGGCAAGATCTTACAGGAAGAATGATTGTGAAAAGATGCTCCCTGCAGTTTTTTAACACTGACAGATGATGTATGGTGAAAAGAAGAAAGAATTATGCTTTTTCTTCCTTCAATTTCTTTGAAAAGCTCTCTGTTTAAAAAGGTAGAATAGTCATATTTATTTCTGGAAATAGATTGGATGACAGTAATCTTTCAAATTAACTACAGGAAAAAAGTATTTCCTACTGCATGTTTCATGCTTCATAATTAAAAATTACTAATATTGAATCTAATACACCTGATAAAAATATATTTGTAACCTACAAAAGAACTCATTAACCAAGGTTAGGTCTGAAATATGGCTAATATATGCTTCCCTCTAAAGACTAATTCTCTACTTGGTAAATTCATACCATCTACTTCAGCAAGTCAGAAATCTCTTGGGAGTTTGTGTCTGAAAATATCTGGTAGAGCTGGGTTTGATTTTCGTGTCACAGGATGGTGGATGTGTGCCTGATATGGGAATTGGAATGCCTTTATTCTGAGGTTGGTACATAATCACAGTGAAACCTTTTGTGAAGGAAACCTGTGCATGCTGATGCTCAATGGATAAAAGGCAGAAGATCCCTTAACCATGGACTGCCCGTTTGGTGTGGTAGTGGTGGACGTTCCACAGATAGTTGCTTTTTGAAAGGTTGTTTACGATTACTGAACGATCGTAATGGAGTAAATAGACTTCATGTGCAGAGTAATGACTTTCTATGTGTTGGACTAGCCTTCAGTGGATGGTTTCCATCCAACACTGATTATAAGTAGTGGCCTTTCCACATTGGCAACATCTCAGCTTCACAAAGGTTCATAAAGGGACTGGACCTAAGTCCTGATCTTCAGTAGAGTTTACTATAATTGTAAAATACAGTACTGTAGTTTAATGTATGAACTTCACGCTCATTTTATCTCTAATACTTAATGGGTGACCCAACTTGCCTCTCCCTGTGAAAAGAAATTCTGTTCAGCAAAGTTTCGGTATACGAGCGCAGAGAATGCAAGCTTCAGTTTTACTTGTGTGGAGACATTGCTGCATACACTGACTTAAATAATATTTGCTCTATAAGCACTAATTTAAATGACAGCAGAAACAGATGAATACTTACGGTGTAATTGGTTTAAAAGGTGATCAGACGTAGGTACGATTAGCTTATGATGTACAAGAAGAAAAGTAATTAAAATAATAATAATGGCATTAAATTACACATCGAGTAGAAGCTTTAGATTTTAATTATACTGAGCATACATGCACCCTTTTCAGGTTTTTTTCCTATTCACATAGCCAGAACATAATTCCTTTTGACATCTCTGACTGTGGTAACTACTAAACCAATTTGTTTCACCTCATCTTTTCTATTCAGGATATTTTCTAAGGAATGTTTTGGTGCATCTTTGGAGGTAGGATGGCTGAAAGCCTAATTGAAACCTGAGAATGAATTGAATGATTTAGATTCTTTTTACTCTCGTAACGTAGATATACACTTTGCTGAGTGGCAGCTCTGTAGGTAGTGAACCTGAACTCAAATCATTTTTCCTTTCAAGTGACATTGTACAAGCTGTTGTGAAATAATTAATTTCTGAGAAAATTTCAGTCTGTTTTCCTATTTTGCTACTCCATTTTCAGTATGGATGTGTGTCTGTCCGATTGATTTGCAGCCTTTTAGTGAAAATCACATCCAGTCAGAAACAAATTGACTATTGGTAATAGAAAATGATTTAATCTCATTTTTTTTCAGGCTTGTTTAGGATGGTTTGATCCAGAAGATATTTGAAAGTTTGTATTTAATCTTCACATCAGTACTTTCATGACTCATGGAAGACTGGGGATAGCAGGCAGGGGCTGGAAGCAGCTGCAACCCCTTCTGTTTCTTGGAAATCAAATGGATGAAATTAGGAATTCTCAGCCCAGTTGTCCTGGGAAATCCAAATGTCTCTTCCTTGTTGCTGTAATCTGTCAAGGCAGGGAATTTGTCATTCTAACTGGCATAAATTCTGAGATGATGAATTTGAGTCTTTTGTTTTTCTGGCATAAAAAAAGGGATGATGGGAAAAGAGACGGAGTGAGAACAGATTTTGATTCTTTTGCACTTTGAAATCTATGGATTTGGGCTTTATACTTCCCATAACAGAATGCTATGAGAGCACTGAAGATGTTTTTACCAAATATTTCCCTTGTTTGGGTTGTCTGGGCTGATTACATCCAAATGACTTTCAGTGGTCAGAACTGCTTCCAGATTGCTTTGTAAACTTTTAATACTATCTGCTTATCGGCTCTCAAAATGGGGGGAGAAGAGTGGATTATTATATACTGCAAGTATTTACTGACAGTCCTTGATATTTAACCTTGCTCAGGCCACCAGAACAGTCTTAAAATATGAGGAATAACCAGCTTTCATATTGTTTAATAAAATTTTAGAAGTTATATTGTTTTAAGTTTGCATTTGCTTGATCGCTTCATGCTTGGCAGCCTTGTTGCTGAGGTACTTCCAGATACGACTGTCCCATGTTACCATCTGATTTTTCGTGTGTGCATTTGTGTCTTTCACAGCTGGTTTCTAGGGCAGTTTGATTTGTGATAAGGGATATGTACTAATTAAAATACTATTTGAAGAGCTGGGAGAAAGCACCAGCATGTAGATACAAGTGAGTCACCATGTAAGGTTTATATGATCGGTTTTATTAGAGGATGTCATCTCACTAATTTGGTGTTTAACTAAAACCAAGCTATTTGAGTGTTGTTGGGTTGTGTATTTAGAAAGTAGTAACCTTATTTCATAATCACAGGACAAAAGCCATAACCAATAATTTATATTTAATTCTGCCATTCAGCAGACCTCTTACGTGCCCTAGGAGGAACACAAAATCTATGATATCAAATTGCACCTCTAATGAAACAGTATATTGAAATTCAGTCATATCACTGATGCAATTCTAACAATTTTTAACATATGTTAAGAAGTTTTTTTAAAAGAAAAAGTGGATGTATCTAACCAGCATTACTGTAGGACTTCACTTCAAATGTAAAATGTTCTACTAAAGAGGTGTGATAGTATATAATATCACCACTGCTGTCATCTTGACTGTTTTTGCTGCTAATTTAATAGGATATGTTAAAATTATTATCCTTAGAATCACTATTCTTATTTGCCATGATGTGAGATCCTTAATTTTAGCATAAATGTTTCAGGATTGTGTTGTAGTTGTTGCCTACTTCCATAGGAGCCTCTTAAAGAAATCTTTATTATGCTATTTCACTGTTTGTCTCTGCTTTTCCCACTCTCGTTATGTCTTTATCTACACACTTGGCAACTGTATTTCTGAAGCACAATTGGTATTGTCAAAATGTAGAGGTCTTGTGATGTCCATGATTGCCAGCCATTTCATCAGGTTTTGGATAGGGAGCAGTTTGGCAGTCTTTTTCAATCACAAAATTGCACATAATTCTTCAAGCTGACCTTCACTTAGGAGGTTGTTAGTTCTGATTGACGCATGCAGAATATGATTTTTTGGTTCTTTCAGTCTTGGGGTTTCAGAAAGATGGGATATATGAGAAAGTTGGCTCAGTAACTGCTTGGTTAAAAGTGTACTTTGAGCCCATTAACACCTATTATACCTACTGAGAAACTTTTTACCTTTTTTTTCTGGCTTATATAACAACTGTCAAACTTCATTTCAGATACTTTTCCGTTTTTTCCATTGTCAGTGGGATAAAGCTTCCTTTGCTGTCTGGTCCTGAAGGTTCTATGTTTAGATTTTCGTGCTGACAAATTTTATGAGCATGTACTTTGTGCAATATTTCACCTTTCAAAGACAAGACGAGTCACAGTGTTTAGAATTTTTAATCTAATACTTAACTATCTTGCACCCTAATCAAACACATAACATGAAAGGTCAATAGATTTTTGCCTCCAGTTAATTCTGAGGTCAGTATATACATGAAACTAAGGAATAAAAATTATTTCGTTATCAGGGAAAATCACTTAGCTTATAAATTTTTAGTGAAAGGCCGTTAATAAAGCTACAGATCAAATTAAGTGTCCTCTACATTCACTACTGTGAAACTTTACAGAAATTAACTTAGGCAGCATTTAAAGCGTGTCAGGGGTTTGGGGTTTTTTTCAGTAAGAAAATAAGTGCAGACATATTTTTCCTCCTACAGATCTTCTGCTTAGCAAGATGAGTGATTGAAACATACTGTCTGTTCTGTGTGCATATTATAAACTACTTTGGTCAGGATTTTGCCAAAAAGCTACTCAAAAGTATATTTTAATCATGTGCCTTGCTTTTATTATTTGAACTTGAAAACCACAGCTTTTCTTGGGTTCTGCTGAGGTAGAATCATTTTCTGTACTACCCACTTTTCTGGTTGAAGAGATTTGATTATTAGTTACCCTACTCCTTCTTGCCTGGTGTGATGAGAGATTGTCCTACAACAAGATCTTTAGCTCTGAAACTTCCCTGTTTGCTCTGACAAAACAGTGACAGCCTTTCCATTAGGATGTGGAACCACAGTCAGTTCTTGTCCTCAAGTGTTTATTTAAAAAAGATAGACAAAATGCGACAGGACAGTTCATTTGAAGGAATGTCCTTTTTATTTATTTTCTTTTTTGAAAAGGGTAAATGTTTCTTAATTTTGGACTGCACCATGCAAGAGAATGACCAAGCTGAATAAATAGCAAGAGATTGGGATCCTGGTACCAAAGCCTTGGTCTGTTTTAACAGTGGAGGGTGACAGATAACATGCAGAAACCACCTAGAAAGGAATTTACACAATTACAGAAAATTTTTCTTCCTGGGTTGTCACTCTCTTATGCACTTGCCAAGTCATAGTTGGGTTGTGGGGGGTTGTGTGTTGTTTTTGGTTTGGGGAGGGTTGCTTTGTTTGGTTGTTTTGTTAACAACTTAATAAGGAAAATGCATTTGATTCTAAGTCAGCAGGAACACTTGTTAAACTTAAAGTCTTTCTACTTAGAAACAGTACTGTTCAGGCCAATGCCTGCGTGGGTGAGGCAAGGATAGGGGGCAGGTCTACTGTGTAATATTTTTATTTGTATTTTCTTTTTAAAAAAGATAATTGATATAGAAGCAGTTATTTTTAAGGAACTCTCTGCTAGCAGCTGGCTGACTTCTGTGTTCCGTTGCAGCTGCACTCTGAGCGTTACCCTGGAGCAGGCCATCATCCTGGCTCGGAGCCATGGGCTACCTCCTCGCTACATCATGCAAGCTACAGATGTCATGCGCAAGCAGGTAGGATGCTCCCTGTGGGTGAGATCTGCACATTTCCAAACAAGGCATGTTATCATCTAAAAAAAATGTCTCGACCAAGCATTTTTTATCCTCCTTCTTAGTGCTGTGTAATGTCTGTGTGAGTTTTGTTAGTTTGGGTGTCTTTTTGTTTGTGGGTTGTCGTTGGTTTTTTTAATCTCTTCCTTTATTATTTACTGAAAGATGTTATTTTTTTGATACAGACACAGACCATTTTTAACTAGATGCTTGCTTTCTCTGTGTGTGTAAATGGATCATAATTTTTCCAGGGTTATGATTTTACTTAAAGCTTTTTGTGTAGTCACTGCTGTGGCATCACCTTGCAGCAGAATAGTCTGTTGAGTAAGACAATCTTTATTTTAATATATATGATCCATAAAAATAATCTAAGATTATTAACTGTTGTTTAAAAAAAATGACTCATGTACTTCATTAAGGGGAAGTGTTGAAGAGAAGGTGAGAAATAAATACTATTGGTCTTAACTTCCCAGGCAAAATTCCTGAGGACAGTGTGCTTATTTCAAAATAATATTTTTCACTCTTTGATCATAATAGAATATTAGGATTTAGAGGCTTGTTGTGGATAGATAACCACTGCATCATGAACTCTTGGTGCTAAAAAATACTGGATTAAAAAGCAATATCAACTGAAAGTGGGGGATACACTCTACTGTATTAGCACAACTTTTTTCTAGAATATCTTGTTATCAGAAAATACTTTCAAAAGGATGAATCTTGGAAGGAATTCAAAGGAGGAACACAAATGGTCCAGAGGTTGCTAGACAAGGCTTATGAAGTGAAGATTAAAGAGCTAAACCTATTCAGTTGATCAAAGAGAGGAGGAGTGGAGCCTAATTACCTGATGCGTGTATGGAGCATATATCCCAGCCTGTGGTAGCTTTCAATCCTATGACAAAATCATAAACAAGATACAGGATGCACTCAATCTTGAAGTGAAAAAAAAATGTTGGAACAATTAATCACAGAGAAGATTAATAATTTCTGGAGTTTAGATGGCATCTAATTTATTGTTTTCATTAATTTTGATACATATTTTTGCAGCAATCACAGTTATAAAAATTATTAAACAGCTGTGCTTTACTTCCAGCTTGCTGTAGGCAAAAATACACATTTGCTAGATGACACCTTTAGCCTGTTAAAGCAATTGTGTAGATAGTCTGAAGCCATATATTCAGATCACTTACATGGAAGTGTTGCTGCTGAACATGGGTTCATCAGAGTATTTAGTCTCATTCCTCTCTATATTGGACAGTCACTTAATTCAGTGCATAAGTTAAGTTTCTGTATTGAAAAAATACTCCCAAGGTTCCTGAATCAAGTCATGTACATCTGCTCAGGAATTACATCTTTAACTTGATTTGTAAAGAAAGCTACTGCTGTATAAGGATAGACTTACATGTATAGGTTGATATATCTGCTCCTCAAGTTCTAGGCAAAAGGCAGTTCTGGATATTTTGCATTCAAAAAACGTGGTTGTAGAGTTTTTCATGTATCTGCTTGCAGGATGTGTTCTGTCAAAGTGTTCATTTTCAAAATACAGATCTAGGCCATTTCAAAAAATGCTGATTCATTTGAGGATCTTCTGCAGTTTATTAAATGAAAATGAAAGATAAAATGAAAGAAACGCACATGGTTTTGAGCAGCTGTAACTATACTGGCTCAAATACAGATGTGGAAAAAGGCCTTCGGTGAGGCTACATTCTTTGAAGTAAAACAGCAGGTGATCAATAGCTATTAAAGATACCGATATCTCAATTCCAGCCACAAACACTGCAAAAAAGTGTGCTAGTATATCAAAACAGACTTTTTTCACACATTCTTCCTCTTACAGGAAACCTCTGTGGGATTTAATAGAGTAATAATCTTTGGTTGTAATTTTAAATCAGTCTTGGAGTTCTGTAGTAGAAATATAACCCTCCATTAAATTTTAAATGTTTTGGGATAGTTTCAACAACGCACTCTGGTATTTTCTAGAAACCTGTTTGAATTTAATGTTTAAATTATCTGTAGAATTTAATTGTCAGGAGCATAATGCAGTCCATAAAACTTGGAAGGAAAAAAAAAATAAAAAGGCTTTGTGGGGTTTGATGCAGAGCAGTTAGTTAAGGGCAATATATGTGCCTTTCTCCTGGCTTCATATAAAACAAACTAATGAATTTGTTAGCCCATTTACACCCTAAATCTTTTGTGGAATAAAGATATTACCCACAGGGAGGTGCAAATGAAAGGACATCTATTCCATCTGTTACTCAGCAACATTAACTCCTGGCAGTTACAGCTTTCCACAAGGAGAAATTTTGTCTAATCGAAGCTGATGTTTTCCAACTTGGTGCACCAGTAATGAATAACTGGAGTCACCTGATGGACTGCATAACCTCAGGATTTTTTTTTTTTCTTTTACATTGAATAAGGTCAGAATCTTGTTGAACGAGACTCATAATAGTCCCAACTGTATTGTTGGAACAATGTAATTGCCCTGTGAGTTACGATAAGGTATTCACAAGCACCTGGTCTGTGAGAATTAACAAAAAGAAACCAACTTGTGAGAGTGGGTATGAACTTGAGTCTGTGGGATTGTTTTAGTTAAAAAATTGGTTTCTGGTTTTCATCTGCTAATCCAGTCTTGATTCATTTATAAAATAAAAAAATTGACAAAACATCCCAACTATTTTCTAGTCACTTTGTTTACTCGTGTATATCCTTACGTAAACATCTGTATCCACAAAATACTATGTAAAGCATCCTGACAGCACCATGTCTTCAGGATGCAGCAAAGTGTGGAGAGGACAGAGGCCTAGGAAGGGAGATGCCTGAGGAGGAAGGGTAACTTAAAAACTGATGAACAGAAAAGGCCAGGAGAGAATTTCTGTTGTTTTTTTAAGTGAGTGATCATGTTTTCATGCCTTTTTGTGATTATAATAACAGCACTACATTTTGAATAATTCTCATAAGAGCTGTACTGATTTAGAGCTTTTTGAACAGAGCATAAAGACAATCTGTTTTCTTATGTGGCTGGTTCTTGCTATCCTTAAATTAGTGTGTAACTTGAAAATAAACCTATAATTTTTTCTCATGGCAATGAGAATACTAGTTCTTATAGAAGCGTCCAGATTGTTGGTATCTCCCCAGAGCTTCCATCACCAGTGCTCTGGCAGTACTGTTATGCAGTGGGTAGCATTCTAGAGTCACATAGCACAGCTATCCCTTATGCCTCTGTGAGATAAATAATCTCAATTAAGAATAATATTGGAGAAGTATAAATTAGCAGTAGATAGAAATGGTATAATGATGCTCAGTGGTGACAAAAAGATGTCATGTAGTACATGACTAGTAATTCTTGGGTGTTTTTCTCAAAAGAAATAAGAATCTGGTGGTTTTAAGTAAGGTCTAATTTGTGCCCTTACTAAACAATAAATGACTTGATTATATGAAGCTAGACTTCTTTTTAAATCAATGTATTTCATTTATTATGTGATCAAGATACTGAAATTAGTTTTTCTAGTGAGTGATGCAAGTAAAAATAGGCTGGTTTTGTTCTCAGAGGTAGTCACAACAGTGATATCCAGGATCTGCATATGATTGATTTAGATAGTTTTTGCATGTATATGTATATTCTGGCTCTCAGTAATGTTAATCATGTGCCAGTCTCAGCAGTCTGTCATGGTGAGGTTTCTTTAATAACTAAAGAAAGAAAGAAAAATTTTAGGAAGAGGCACTGAGAAAAGGACAGTGGAGGTGATGAAAGTCTGGACTCAACATGTCTAACTTTGTGACCAACACCAGATCAGCTATCTTTATGTCTTCCATGACAGACATGTGTTGCATCTGTTCTTCAACCTTCAGTAGTGGAGATTACTTCACAGTTCTTCCCATGTGGTCTGTTCCAGAGTTTTCTTTACCTTTTCATTAGGATGTTTTACTTTATGCCTCATTTAATTGAGTTTTTTCCTTTTTGTTTTTTTTTTTTCCTTCAATTCCTGTTTTCTGTCCAGTATACCATAACTTGGAGACTAGATTTTATTCCTTTTTTTAGCAGTAGACTTTCAGTGTTTTGATTGTTTCCAGAGATGGGGCATCTACCACTACTCTGGCCAACCTGTTCCAGTGTTTTACCACCCTCATCATAAAAAATGTCTTCCTTATATCTAGGCTGAATCTACCTTCTTTCAGTTTAAAAACATTACCCCTTCTATTGTTACAGGTCTTGCTAAAAGGTCTGTCCAAAATTTGAGTATCGTTTCCCTCATAAACCATCACTTGTGTAGATAGAAGAAATCAGTTCATCTGATTTGTCATTTTTCAGTTGTGTTCTCTTACCAAACCATTCTCCCTATTCTCCACTGAACTCTTTTCAATTTTTTATTAAAGATGAGAAGTAACTATGAAGAATTGCAAAAGAATCTTGCAGGACTTCATGACTGAGCAAAAAAATAGCAGATGAAAATCAGTGTAGATAACTCCTAAGTGAAGTATCCTGGGGAAAAAGCAAACCCTAAGTTCACATTAAAAATAATTGACTGTGAGGTTGCTGATCCATTTCATCTTCAAGACTTCAGGATATCACAGAAAACATCAGCTCAGTTCTCAGTAGTTATCAGTAAAGCAGAAGTTATAATGGTTTGGGCAGAGATAGATGACCAAGTAGCAATCATGCTGTCATGACCCTGCATTTTGAACTATTTGATGTTCTTATCCCTTCCATGAGGGCATAGCACAATGGAAAAGGTTTAGAGAAGGTCAGAAAAAAATTATCAGTGGTTGGGAATGGTTTATAGACAGAACAGACAGATAGACAAAATAATCTAAGATTGTTCAGCTTCATGAATGAAGGAGGATATGACAGACTTCTGAAGAGCATGTGTCATGGGTAGGGACCAGCCATTGTCTTCACCAGGGCAGAACTAAAGACATCAAATGAAACTGTCGAATTAAAACCAAATAAAAATAGTGGAAAGCTGCAGAGAGACCTTTTACAAGGGCATATGGTGTCAGTTAGGACAGGGGGTTGTGGCTCTAAAATAAAAGAGAGTGACTTAGATTTATTCTTTAATTTAGAAAAAAATTTAGACTTTAGGTAAGTAATTCTTTACTGTCAGGGTGGTGAGGCACTGGAACAGGTTTCCCATAGTAGCTGTGGATGCTGCATCCCTGGGTGTGTTCACGGACAGGTTGGACAGGGCTTTGAGCAACCTGGTCTAGTGGAAGGTGTCCCTGCATATGGCAGGGGGTTGGACCTAGATCATCTTTGAAATTCTACCAACCCAAACCATTCTGTGATCCCTGACATAACAAGCTAAGATTGTGCCAACGATGTGGATCTCCTTTCACAAGAAGGTTAGTGATGTGAATTTGTTAATGGATTCAAGATGAGAAGGGAAAGAAGAGAATCACTGAAATTGATTAAATACGTACTTGCTGCAGAACAGAGGAAGTACAGAATGACTAAGGATTGAATTCTGGAGGAGTTTCTGGGGAAAACCATGTTTGTCGTGCTTTACAGTCACGTGTCTTTGCAGTTGTCAGAGACAAGCTTACAGAGCTAGATGTAGCTCTAGTGAAATAATTTTATATTCTGCCTTCAGTTTTGTAGGTATTCTAGATATTTTTCTCTATCTTTACCACTATTTTTTGTTCCTACAAAAACTGTAAGGACACAGTATTTTTTTTGTGGCAAGTGTTGATTTACATAAGCTCTGAGTACTTACCTGTATGTAAGTAGACAGTCTTTTTTATCTTCTGTTTGAGCCCATAGCAATGAATTATTACCTTCTCAATTACCTGGGTACCCGATTACAGTCAAATGAAAGGTCTGGTCTTTTTGTACGTATTGAACCAATGATTATACCTCTTTTAGATTCATGTGAATCTGGCACTGCAGCTCTGTTAGGAATGTAAATTATCTTTCATGTTTCACATCAAGATCTCACTGTAAGAATTCTGAGATTATAGATTTTTTTGTTCTGCTATTTTGTCCTGAATTTAGGTAGTACAGAAAGAGAAATAAAGGGAGAAAAGTGAAAAAGTAGTTTCCATATCCTTTAGAATGATAGAAAACATAGAATTCTTTGTGATGACTAATAAAACTGCACTTTAAAAGCTAGACCTCATAATTTAAAAACAAATTTTACTAAGTTATTTGCTATGTCTAATCTAGTTTGTTTTTTTCACTATCATGTATATGAATGTTATGTGTTTTATTAACTTCCTCCTTATTGGATGAGTCAGTGACACAAAAGTACTTTCATTATTGTTTTTAAAAGGGTCAGTTGAGGTACAGAGAGACTAGTATTTCTAGTTGACCCTGCTGTAAGGAAGGGTATTGGACTAAACAGTCTTGGGAGGTTCCTGCCCACTTGATTTATTTTTCGTGATTCTTTGATTTTAAAGGAAGATCAGGTCCTGCATTTTTCTTTTCAGTTCTTATTTGGGGCCTCAGTTTAGGCCTTTTTGTAGTTTTGTAGCTATTCATAGGAAATAATCTGTAATATTTGTTTGTTCAGAAGTTCATAGAAAATAAATGGCATTTCAGAAAAGAACTGTATCCATGATTTCTACAACAAATGGTGACAAAAATCAAACAGATTGAAACAAGATGTGTTTGGATTTTTTTAAACCTTAAATGTTATTTTTTTATGAATGTCTTTTATATTAACAAGATGTGACAAGTGGAAATATTTTTGTTTCTTTTATGCATATTTCTCTAAGTTGAGAATTAATGTACTACTTTAACTTGTTCCCCACCTTAGGAGATGATAGTTCTTTTGGGAGATGCAATGTATTTATTAATTAGTTGTAATCAATAGTTACATTCATCCAGAAAGCTCAGAAAATTCCCTAATTCGTGTTGGAATAAATGAAGCAAAACTGTTGTTTTTCTTTCCCAGGGTGCGAGAGTACAGAACACAGCCAAGAATTTAGGAGTCAGGGATCGAACGCCACAGTCTGTGCCAAGGTAACTGATTCTTTGTGTCCTAGACCATGTTTTTTTCTAGTTTGTGCCAAATTCAGTCCTAGCTGCTCAAAAACTAGCAGTAAACATTGACTATATTGTGCTGTAACTGTAAAATTTGGCTTAAGGTACATAAAATCAGTTGCATTCTTAGCCATACAGTTTTACTTCAAGTAATTAGTTGCAGAAGTTCAGGCTATGTAGCACTTCAAAACATGCCCATTTTTGAGAAATGAAATCTAGTTCATGTGAATTATGAAAACAGTGGGCTAAGTCCTTCATCACTTGTAATGCTTAGTGGTTTTGAGGAAATACTCATAACTAAATCCATAACCCCATTTTAATGAAATACTGTACCACGGTATCTCAGCAAAATCATGTTCTAGTTATGTTTAGAGATGATGTAGTCTTTGTTTGTCTCTTTCTGAAACATCCATTAGAATGAAAAATGGACTGTTCTATATTTATCCAGCTTTTTAATGCTGTGATGTATTGCAGGTACCTGAAACATTTCTTAACAAGCACAATACTTATAAATGAAAATAAACAAACAATCATGTTCTTAATTTTATCTTAACGTTTGGTTCTAGTAATCCAGTACTGATTTAAACTGGTTTTTACCAATTTAAAACATAATATTTTTTGCTGACTAATGATAACACCTTGAATGCTTAACAGAGGAAACAGATCTGTGAAATACATAACAGACTCCCTGTGGTGTTTAAATTTCAGTAAGGAAACAGGGAATTAGTAAAACCTGATAGAGGTAACCATGTGAATAAACACAGATGATATCCATAGCCTTCCGTGCTCTGAGCACTAATAATCAGGAACTTGATTTTACATATTTTGGTCCCCTTTTCTCAGATGTCCCTGTTTCTCCCAGTATGGAATCAGGCTACTGCATATAACTTGTTTGCAACAGATCACCACACATTGTTCCATGCCTGTGCTCACTCTGATTCTAGAAAAGGAGTGTAGCTTAAGTGTACAAGGTGTGAGTTAATCTGAGTAGCAACTACTGCTCAATTGCTTACTGGCAGCATTTGTTGGAGCATATATGCATCTCGCGTGCCCCATAAAGGAGGTTCAGTATCATCCAACAAAATTACTGGTTCTAGAGTGAATCCATCAGCAGTGTAGTCGTTGCCCTTAGCAGCAGATGAGGGCATCCCTTTTCACAGTAGTGATTAGTTTAGAGGCAGTGCAGGACCAAAATTCCTTGACCAATGGTCTTGCTTTGTGGGAATCTATGACAATAAATTAACATTTTATTACATTCAAAGCTGTGAGAAACCTTTTCATATTTTGAACAGCATGGTTTGGGCCTCAAATGGAGTCCTCCTTCCTGACATAAATTTGGGGACAGCCAAAGAATTGTTGCAAACCAAACTTTTCCCACCCCTACATAACAGAGCTCTTGTGATAAAGAAAAAAATCTAAGTTCTTGAAAAGAAAAACTTAGCAATGAGATGGCTTTGCATCAGTTGAGAAAAGACCATCTCTTCCCAGCTGAAACTTCCACAACATAGCATTGAAAAGCTGAAGAAAAATAATGAGATAGCTCCTAGAACATAGTATAGACAGATGCACCCAGCACCCTTGCCAGTCAGCAGCAACAGCAATGTCACAGGAATATCCCAGACCTCAGTATTTGGGGCATTTGGTGTACCAATAGATGCATAAGTCAGAATGGTCATCAGCCAAAGTGATACTTCTGGTGTATAGCTAAATGGTACTATGGGTTCTTAGTTCTCTGCTTGGAAAACAATTATACGTTTAGTTTCATATATAACATCGCTTGACAGAGTTCTCTGTTCTCTGCAGCTGCCACTGTTTCCATGTTTTCTCAGCTGATCTGTTTGTACCATCTCAAATAGTTGTTCCATGTATATTGACCCAGAACAGGCTGTTTCTGTTCTATGGCATCTTCCGCAACTTTAGATCCTTAGGGATTTATGCAGCCTTACTGTTAGTTTGCTTCAGAATTCCCGTACATCACTTGCTCTGAAGACAGTCTTAATGATTACCACTTTAACCTGAAGAATACGCAAACTTGGAGCTGAGGTTTGCTGCACATTGTTCCATAGAAATTAATTTTGCTAAGACATCAAGTATTAACCCCACTGCAATTATTTGTATAAGATTCTGACTGTAATTTTATCTGCCTTCTGACAGATTTGAATATTACTGCTTTATTAGACCAGGAGAATCAAATAACTCAACCCCTGTTTATTCTTCTCTGCATACTTGTCTGTCTAAAAATCAGACCATCTTATTCTCTCATTGGTATGAAAATATATGTGTGTATTGCCTTATATATGACTCCTGACAAATACTTTGGTGTCTGCACAATGTGACCTTAAACGACTGGGTTTCTGAATCCGCCGTAAACCACGTGGAAGACCAATGATCTTCAGAACACATTATGATGAAGATTGGAAAGAAGGTTTCCAGTTTCTGTTTGGCTGACAGAACTGATTCTCCACATTCTTACCATCCAGAAACAATACTCCTTGATAATCATTTCCAGGGAGATTCAGAGAAAAGTTATTTAGCCCATGGACATTCTGGTTTTAGTGTTTCATGGGTTTTAATTCCTAAAGGAACTGAAATTGGAGAACAGCAGGTATCCTGCCCTGCCCTTGCATAGCCACAGGATGCTGTTTCTGACAAGATGTGCCTGGATGTTGCAGAGGCTCTGAACACTCATGGAGGAAGCCATACATACTCACCTCACATCAATTCAGTAGCAGAATCATAGAATCATAGAATCGACCGGGTTGGAAAAGACCTCTGAGATCATCAAGTCCAGCCCTTGATCCAACACTGCCCTGGTTACTAGATTATGGCACTAAGTGCCACATCCATTCTCATCTTAAAGACCTCCAGGGACAGTGAATCCACCAGCTCCCTGGGCAGCCCATTCCAATGTCTGATTACTCTCTCTGTAAAAAATTTCTTCCTAATATGCAACCTAAACCTCCCCTGGTACAGCTTAAGACCATACCCTCTTGAGTATCAGGCCAAGAGGTCACCAGCCCATTGATCTTGAATTGTTTGTGGATCCTAGTCACATGTTCAGATTTTTCTTTTCTGTGTTGATTTGTAGGATAATTTTGAAAATTTTGATGAGTTAAAATGGAGTCATATAAATGAACACGATATTTAGCAGGCCAATTTGCAAAATCTCTGTGTCATACTCAGATATGCTGAGTATCTTATGTATCCCTAGCCCCCAGCTCACTGGATGATTCATCACCCTGCCTGTAGCCAGACCTACAAAACCTGCTGTTTCTCTTACTTTGATATTTTAACATCTGAGTCTTCATGTCAAGTATTAATGCGCATGATGTGTCATTGTCTCCTTGTTTCTGGCTTCTGATGCTTTTTCTCCTTCCCATGCCATACGTGGTCACTTCTTTGTTACTCCTTGCATGATACATGTTCCTTTAGGAAAAGATGTAACCTCCAAATGAGATCATGTCTATTACCAGTTCTAATTCCTGTGCTTGCAGAGAAGGTACTGTATGCTGGACAAGAGTACAGAACAGAGGGTTTGAGGTCAGAGTGATTGCCTTTTATTTTCAGTATTTTTAACATTAGGGTAAAGTTTCAAACACTTTCTAATAACCAAGTCCTGGCAAAAAGGATTTTAGATAAGTCCAAAAGCCTTTATAAAAGGAGTGGCTATTTCAATCTACACTAAGGTAGTCACTTGAACCAAATTTTACCAGTCCATGTGGAAACAGAGGGGAGAGAGTTTAAAATCCTCATGCTGGTGTGGCACATGTCTGACATCTGTCTTAGGTGTTTCAAACAGCATCAGTTCTTTGGGGAACTATTCCTAGAATAGGATTTGACTGTGCCAAGACAAAACAGAAATGGAGGCAGTTGCATTCACCAAGCAGCTTTTCCAATTTAGGAATTCAGGGCAACAGCTGGTAATTGGATTAGTGAAAGGATTTTCACTGAAGAAATATGAAAATTTGGCAATAATGAGATGCCTTTATAAGACTGCTAATAGATGTGTATTTTAATGATTCCACTTTCAAACATTAATGCTCACAAAGAAGATTTTACTAGTTTTGCATCAATGGTATTAAACTGAATTCAGTACCTCTTGTTTTGCAATGCAGGAAGATGTAGTTTTAGTTTGTGTTCCTTAAATTTTCTTATATTAATAACGAACAAGCTCTCAGAATAATGATTGCTTTGGGTTTTGTCATTTTCAGATTATACAAGCTATGCCAGCCACCACCACCTGTTGGAGAAGAATGAGGAGAACCGCTCCAGAAAACAATCCAATAATGGCCTTTGGAATACTGGGACTGTATGACAAAAATCCAACTGCACTATAGCAGTATGTCCTTAGGGCTTTGATAAATAAATAAAATAAAACCCACCAACCTTTTACTCAGGATAAAGAAAGAAATACCCTGAATATTCTCTATTGGCATTGAAAAATGTCTTCCAAAAAGCATTTCTGAAACTTGTGCACTCCAGCCTTACACTAGTAGATCAGGAATCTTCCTTGGGAATTTTACACTGGAATCAGGTTAATTTGATGTATCTTGTTCAGCCACATTATAGGTATAGCCAGCAGCTTGAAAACAAATGTCTTTTTCAGAGGGAATGTCTTCACTTGTACACTACACAGAATGCATTCTTGTAGCAGGGATAAAAGCCTACGTAAAGTAGGCTTGATAATGATCGTGCACTTCATATGGGGCCCTTTGCACTTGGTAAAGCCTTTGTTCCTGTCGCTGTCCTAATTTCTCAGAACGTTCATGTTACTGTTTTGAGGATATAATGTAAGTGAGGTTTAAAGATGGAAAACTCATCTCAAAATTGTTTTTAATGGCTGCAGGCAGACTGCTGCTATGAAGGTGTGCTTGTAATCAGTAAACTCAGCCATGTCTGAAGCAGTGCATTGTCACTCCGCTTTGGAAGGACGACCTATATCACATTAGAAAGGGTACCTATATAGCATGTGAGGTGAAGTTCTGCCCTTTTTCAGTTGCCATTATAATGAAGGAGAAGAATAAGTCTGACCTTCACCCACCGTTAGGCTGAATTTCAGACTCTGTCTAGTGGGTGTTTTACATTATTGCATTTCTGCATTTCAGAGTTTTCCAGATTTGTGTGTTATCTCCTATAGCTCTACATTAGCAAATATATATAAGGCAGAGATGAGTCAGTATTGTTATGTTTAAGTGGATATATCTGTGGTTTAAGTTGAAGCATAATTCGGGGTTTTGATGTCTTATGCTACCATTTCCCATATTTTGTCAGAATTGTTTTGTATAGTATTTCAGTTCTTTGGAGTGGTAGTTGTTATAAATTTATTTTGAAATTGTTCTGGCTCTTTAGAGGGCCCAGGGAAAATTTTTCTGCATTTGGCTGTTTGACATGTGAGCACATTAGAACAAAACCTGTATTCTGAAATAGGTCTACTTGTAGCAGTAGCTACACGTTCCATAAGAGCAAGACACATACTGTATGAAAAAAATTATTTTTTGTACAACAGAGGTCTATAGTTATGCTGTAACAATCACATTTCACAACATAATTATTGCATATGATCTAAGTATTTATGAAATCTTCAAGAAATATATTAATCCACAAATAACTGAGAACTCAAAAGGATCTGTATTCTTGCAGAGAGTGGGGGTTTTATATGGGATATTTAGGGAACTTGTTGCTTTTCTCCGAAGGAGGAATTAGAGCTCCTACCTTTTTCAGTATTTTAAATGTTTTTACACAGACTTTAACTTTGCTAAGAAAATAAATATTTTTATATATCCACAGATATATATATATGTCAGCGCATATATATGTGCATTTCAATGTGTATATATTTATGTAGTCATATCAGTACTGGTTCTACCTTAAATATAGAATGTTTGCCTTAAACTGTGACAAAGACATGCAGTAATGAACACTCCAGTAACAACTTCACATTTGTGCTTTGAAGTTACTCTCTTTGTTATTGGGAGCTATTGGATTATAATACTTTTAATAAAAAAATCACATAATACACAAAACCAAAACAAAACAAAATCCAAATCAGAAAACAAAGTTTTACTTTTAGAGACTTACATTTTTTGTTTAGCATGACCTAATGCTTGTACATAAGAAAGAGTCATGTTTTCTATAGCTGCTGTTCTAGTCAGGATCTCATATTTGAGATGTGTTTTATTCAGATCAGCAAGTATTGGCTACGGTTATTCCTGCTCCAGGCAAATCCACCAGTAATGTTTCAGTTTCTGCTTGTTCAGACTTCAGAAGCACAGAGAAGCCGGAACTGCCTCATGCCAAGGGTGTGGCAGTGTCAGCCCAGCTGGGAGCGCCCATCTTCCTGTGAGGCTTGCCCACATGAGGTTGGATTTACTATGAGGAAAGTCAGCTGTCAGCTACATAGAGCTGCTAATCCTGTATAACAGAAGATAACCTAGAGAACAGAATCTGTTGCATGCATATGCATTATTGTAACTAGTCATCGCTTTTTTATAAAGCATTGAAAATGGTAGGAGTGCAAATATTCCAAAATAGTCTCCCCTTTTTAATATGATAATTCCCTATTTTGTTTTGTTGTGGAAAGCATGGAATAATAGACATTTGTATGGGACAAATAGTTATGAGCCAGTCCCTGGACCAGATTCTTTAGCTCTTGTCTCATGAGTGTGCATCAGAAATCTTGACCTCTGGCTTTTTGTGTCTAATTTTTGGTTCTTTATTCTTTTTTGTCCCTTCTAGAGACAGTTTTCAAAAATTTATTCAGCATTATGAGTTTTATTGGTGACCTGTACTGCAAAGTAAAGTATCTGTTTAGCATAGTATCGAGGAGCTGAGAAACTTAAGTCCTGGTTTTCTGGGATTACAGGTAGCGCATAAAAATACGGCTTCACAGAATTACACAGAATCACAGAATAAATTAGGTTAGAAAAGACCTCTGAGATCATTGAATCCAACCTATTTCCAGAGGAAATGGGGCATAAATGTCCCACTGACTGTATAATAAGAGTGCCTGATTTCTCAAAATGTTCTTCAAAAGCCCGTATTTGTTTGAAACATGGTGCAGCTTTCCAAACCGCTTTTCTTGTCCCTCTGTTTTCAGAGCACACTGCACGTTCTAACACACTGACTTATAATAACATTATTTGGACCTTTAGTAAGCCCATTCTTAAATTATAAATCTACATATACTCATTATTAAAGCTATTCATCTTGTTTGGTATATGTAGAGGATGTATTTGTTACTTATGCAAGGTGCACTTGCAGAGTGAAAAAAAAAAAAATCCATTCTCATCACAGTATGTTTATCCTCTCATAAATTTTTAAACTTCAGATGACAAGAGAGATGACCAAAAGTGATGACTTACAAGGAGTGTATCACCTACTGCTTCTTAAATCTTTGCTTTGACAGAAACAGGTTATGCATTTTTACAACAATGTGCTTTACTGTTTTAGAGAAAGCATTCTGTATGTAATTTTTACTTTTTCTTCCAAGACAAGTGTAACTCTTCCAGGAATAAATTGAAGGATCTAGAGGCACACATTACCAAATACTACCATGATTCAGTGCTAGTCTGTGGGGGCTGTATAGGAGATTTAAAAACTGAGAAGGGAGGGTTACAGGCCAAGGAACAGCTGAGTTGCCACAGAGTTCTTGGTTTTTGGACTGGTTTATATTTGTTTATTTTAACGAAGTCAGTAGTAGTCAGAACTTCTCTTCTACTGGTTTAGAGCCAAAACAAATAAACTTTGCTCAACAAAGATTTATAGTAATCATATTTAATTTCATTTGTTGGAATCCTTTCGTGGAAAAAAAATGAACCATTTTTATTGATCTCTTTTTACCCAGAGAAATTCACAAACAAAACATGTTTTATTAATTCATTGTCAGATTTAGCGTGTGTGTGTGTATATATATATATATATATAAATCTTCTTTTAAGACAATTGCCTGAGTGTGAGTGTACACATCATGGTTAAGCATGATGCTCAAAAAAGGAAAGTCTTTCATGTATTTTCATTTAAATGGAGAAATCAGTAACTGTAGTATGTATATACATATTGTTCCATACTCTTTATTTTACAGCTCCTTCATGGATATGTCTGTCAGCATTTTACGCATATTTTGCACCATTTTTGTTTAACATTATGAAAAGAGCTAATGCATTGCCTTAAGTATTTTATCTCTGTACTTGTTGATAAATGCAGGTAGTGCTTTTCTAATTGTACTCCAACAGTACTCTGGCATTGATAAATTACATGTGCAGCACATACCTGACTCAGGATACCTGGATTTTTCATCATTAGGTTTTGAAGTATAAAAAGATACTGCACTCATATTTTTGTATGCTGACAATTGTGTAGGGTTTTTTATATATATACTGTATATATAAATCAAGTTTTCCTACAGAGAATTTATTATTTTGAATGTTTCCCATTTCCTGCTAGAAGATGTGGGTTTATGTTTCTTGTTCTGTATGTATAAATGAATATGCAGCGTGCACAGTCATGCAGATGTTAACACTGTCAAGAAATTTCAGATTGTCCAGAGGCTAATCGAGCTTTTTCTTACATTCTTCTCCAAAAATAACATCTCCATGTTAGAAATCTACTTTAGAAGTAACTACTACTTCAGTTTAAAGTCCGACTGAGTGTTCAATGTAGCTGGGGCATTTATGCAAGCACTTAGATTTGGACTTTCAGGGGAATATCCATCACATCTTCTGTGGGGGTGTGTGTCCTATCTGTAGTACCATACGCCAGATTTAAAAGACTAAGTAGCCTTATTAACTTCTTAAAGCCCTGTATATAGTGTATGTATTTGGTTATGCTTGTGTTACACTTTAAAAATGAACTTAATTTCTGCATTGAGTATTGCACACATTTCTCAAATGAAGAATATATTTTGTAACATCTCATTAAGCACAAGTGAGCATTACTGCTTTGAAACATTATGTGTAGGTACAACCATACACAGAATGTCTCAGCCAACTTTTGTTCGAAAACAGTCGGACCAGCAGCTCTGTGGGTAGTTGAGTTTGTTAGAAGTAGCCTTTGGAATTAAATAACCTTGGAACATGGATTTAAGTTACATTTTCCTTATTTGTAAAGTGCCTCTGTAGCATACTTTGAATCAGTTGCTGTACTGATTATGGGTAAAACTAATACTGTGTACTTTTAGATCTATGGTTTATTTTTTTAGTTACATAGGCAAGACTGGAATGGTAACAATGTATTACAAAATGCCAGACAGAAATAAAACCATTCATAATATGGCCACTGCAAATCTCTTTATTTGTAAGCAAGAAATAAATTGGGAGGGAGGGGATTGGGGGTGTTAAATGTTGTATGGCTGCCCTAGAAATTCTGCTGCAGGAGATCAGAAATTAAACTTCTAGAAATAAATGTTTATCATAAGAATCTCTTCTGGCCCAATCAAGGTTTATTGCTTGTAACTAAAATATATCTTTGTAACCAGTGGAAAACTGAACCCTGCATAAGCAGTAGTCCGTGGCTGTAGGCAGCTCTATTTTGTCAAAGCTGGAAGAGACGCAGGCATGAAAACCACTTTCTGGCCCCATGGTGCCATTAGTGCCCCACGAAGCTCCAAAACATCCACCATTTCTGGAATTTCTTTATCTGAAGACAGAAAGTGTGAAGGTGTCATCATCTGTTTACTGCTGTGCAAAAGAGTATCTGACAAGTATAATGTGGAGTGTTATACTCCTTGTACTAAAAAAACACCTACAAATGACTGATCCTTTAGAGGGATTGGGAACTGTTGGGATGCCAGGGGTTTGAGGAGTTGCACTGAGTGTTTCTTTTACAGGACTGAAAGCTGATGAAATACTAGACCTTGCTGAGAGTTGTCTCTATATGAAGGAAATTCTGATTTCTACATGGTTGTTGTGGTAAAGACTGAGAGGAACAGTGGAGACAGGACCAAATTCAACTACAATTACTTTGTAAAATCCCTTTAGTTTTCCATCTGCTACCAAGGAGGAGGGTGAGGATGCAAGTATTTCTGGATAACTAGACTTGAAAGATAGATTTTTTTTTTTCTTCTATCCTATATATTCATCTCCATAATTTTGTAAAGGAAGGCACGACATTTCATAGTGTTGAGCAGCAGAAGTGACCAGAGGATTTCAGATATGGACTGCTTTTCTACCATCCTAAGTGAGGTAGTGCTCCTTGTTTCTGCCATGAATACATCAAAAATAAAGTCCAAAGAATTCCTTGGAATTCCAGATTGGTGTATACAGTGGGAATAAATAGTACTTTGAAACAACTGCTGAGAAAGATAATCAGTTGCACTACGATAGCACTTGGGTGTCCAGTAATTTTGTGTCTTTCATGGGAAAGTGTTGCTATCATCATGATTTGAAAGTGAAAAAGCCTGCAAAGGGACTTACTACACTTACACGTCAGAGGTCAAATGAGTCCACAATTCAAAACAAATCTTTGCCTCACATTAAAGTGATGTGTCTGCTAAACTTTGAAAGTAAAGACACTTCCTTTTAAATGTTTAAATTACTATGTATTTGAATGTGTAGGGTTTGTTTTTTTTTTTTTTATAGCTCGTTACATCATGCAGAAACAGAATAGATGATGCTCATGCTTGGCTTATACTAATGAAGTGGAATTGCAAAGAGTGGCTTCATTTTTGCTTGTAGAAGTCTTAATTTTCTGAAACTGCTTTTCTACATATTAGTTGATTCCCTTCCTCCCCCCATTCATTTCCATATACATTTTGCTCTGTGGAGGTGCTAGGGTTCTGAGGACACTAAAATGCCCTATTAGACCAAGACGGCCTCATCCCTGCACGCACTGACCATGGATTTGGAGCAGCATTTCTGCTCAGGCCTGGGAAGCCACTGTCTCCAGCCACATCTCCAAGGCGGACCTTGAAACCTGGGCTGTGGGTAGCTTTGTCCCTAGTCCCATCTTCTGCTGTTTGTGATTGTATTTTCTGGATGGGCCCTGCACCTGCTTGAAAATTTTGCCTTGTCACATCATCCCTGGACTGTCAGTAGAGCCTGTTTTTTCCCTTGTCCTGTAAAGGGGAGGCCACTGGACTGTGTTAATCCACAGGTCCCAGCTTGTCCTCCTTCAGGGAGTGGACCTGCTCTTGCTGCTCTCCAGGAGGAACATCCAGTGGTGGTACAGGTTTTTCCATGTCTGGCATACTACTGGCTTCTATTGTGTTAAAGCAAATCAATGATTTAGATTAATGGGGCAGATGGAGGGAATGGGAAAATGCCCATTTCCAGTCACAAGATAGGTGGGAGCCGCCTTCTATTAATCCTTGGACTAAGGGTAGAATACAAAAATGTGTATATCCTTAATTTGGCAAAAAAATCTGAAAATGCATCTCCAGAATGTGACACGGAGTGGAGAGTGGGGAGAAAATACTGGGTATTGAGGAGGAGTGCAAGATAAGACTAGTGCTGAGCAGTATAAATACAGCAATGAAACACCCTGAAGATTTGGCCTCAGTTTTTCCAAATATTTAACACAGTTGATATGTTACAAACAACTGCATCTTTTATAGAAGACTCAGTATAAATTCTAATAAATTTAACTTACATCTAGAACTCTTTTTAAAGCTCTAGGGCTTAGCTAGTCATGTTTTTTTCTTCTTATTTAGAATTCTTTATCAAGGCAGGAGAGATTTTAATATCTAGCATAAATAATTGGTATCTTTCCTTGTGAAGGATAACAGCCTCTAAAAGTAGGAGGAAATTGTACTGGATATATTCTGGGAGCATAATCAAATGAAAGGAACACCAATAGGTTTTAATTCTGCTTTCATTTAAATGAATAACCAAATTTTCATTGACTGCAGAGAATGAATCCATAATACTGGCGCTATTATGCCAGAACCAGACTAGCTTGAATGCTTGTCAACGTGTTTAGTTCACCTAATTAATGAAACTATTCATGTCTCAAGACAGAAAGCTTGACTGGAAATGAGAAGCAGACCACATGTAATCAATGAGGTTTTGTCATCAACCAGCCATAGAGTCTTATCAAACCAATACAGGACATGACTGCAAGCAAATGAACATCAGCACTGTATTATCTACAGTCAGTGCATCATCACAAAACTTAATGACAAAATATCAACCAGATTAAGATGGAAATTATGTCTGATGCTAATCAGTGCTACTTGCTCATAATACATTTCAAAATATGTTGAGTGACAGTTGAATTCAAAGTCAAGACAAAGTGAAGCTTGATTGAATGCTTAGCAATATATTTGATGTTGTTCCAAAACAAGAAAATGCATAAAGCTTTTATGTGTTAAGAAGTTGGGTAGGTGTTTGGAATTTTGACAGCACACGCTGAAAAATTAGTAGCTTGGGAAACATAGGGAAATAATTACAGTCATGGCAATTTTAAAGGACATTTGTGGGCCTGTTTCAGACAGAACAGACAGTAGGCTTTCGTTTCTGGACTAGTTCCCATGACTTTGAGAGAAGGCATTAATATTTGAAACTGTAGCATGGGAATAAACTACATTAGTATCTGAGTATTCATCACACAATAGTAATGAGGAAAAAAAGAATATCTTTTAGTCTTAAGCCTTACCTTTAAAGAAACGTAAATTCCCTACCTAATCATAGTTCCTAATTTTATATCTATTGTGAGAAATAATCAATGTCTCTCTACTGTCCTCAGTAACAAAACACTGTATTAAATGGGATGTGAAGAAATTTTCCTCTATTTTTTTCTCCTTCGTTTAATAAACTCATTTATTCTGCCAGGTGAGATGCCTTTCAGAGGAACAGTAGAAATAAAGATTCCAGTCACATTGATGTTATGGCTTGTTGTGCCTTTAACACCTCTCTTGAAGGCTACAGTCTATTTGCAGCTTCCTGAAGGAGGCCTTTTCGTGGTGGTGAGCAGGAAAAGAGAAGATTCTGAAGATGGAGGAGTGACTGAAGTGTTTTCTGTTGAGATTGCAGTAAACATGTACCCTGTATACATTAGTGTTCTGTGTTCCAAGTTCTATGATCTAAATGGCCTTATAACAAACCAGTTCAGTGATGAAAGCCTTGCAAATTGTCTTTCATATATATGACTGCTAGAAAAACAGGAGACAGACATTCTGTACCAATTAGAATAAAAGTGGGACAATGCTTATATTGTTTTAGAATGAGAAGCGTAGAAAAAACCAGTAGAAATTCTCACTTTCTCCTTAGGTATCCTCAATATTTAATTTTGATTTAGGCCACATTAGATCAAAAGAATGGGGGCATATCCCTCACTATAATCAGGATTTCAGTAAATTTCAAAGCAGTTCAAAATTTTCTCCAAGGAAATAGAAAATTTTATATAAAATGAGGAACTCATTCTGCTGTTCTACTCTCTGAGTTCCATTTCCCTGTTTCCAAATGCTAATAATCCCTGTGAACCTTCCTTGGAACAGACTCAGTGGGGAAGCCGAAGAATAAACCAGCATGGAAAAGGGACTCGACTTGTGTTCAAAGGAAAGAAAATCACGGGTGCTGAAGGCTTTTCAAACGTGCTGAGCAACAACTATTTTCTGTTTCATTCAGAATTCGTCTGATGCAGGTCACGGAGCAGGGCTGTCGGTGAAGTGCAGAAATACAGGCTTTGCCAGATTATTTCAAAATTGTGATATGTGGAAGCACGTCTGCTTCGAATAAGATGGGGTGAACAGGAAAAAATGCGCCTCCCCTTTCCCCTTCTTGTGAAATTTGCTGCTTGCACCACATACAGGACCGTTCAACTGTGCTGCTATGGGAAATGAGACTTTTTGTCAACCTGGATGTTTACAGTCTGTCTACTGAAAAATAATCTGTTCTCTGCATCCTACAGTGAGAGCTGTGTAGTATTTCAGCTGCTGCAGAGCAGCATGGAGGCGTGGGAGGGCAGAGCAGGGGTGATGTTGAGGTCCTTCTGCCTTGCACTCTTGTTAGTCCAGTGCATCTTGTATAGCTACAGCAGGAAAGATAAAGAATTACACCCTTCCTAGAGCACAATGAGGCCACTGGTGTGCAGTCCCAGAATAAGCATGTTCTACTGTTTTCAGGAAGAGGAGAGTATGTTGTTTAGTTTGAACTGCAGACTTTCTGTTGCCAGGACAAAAGCTCTAAGAATATTTTCATATCCTCATCTGTGTTAGAACTTATAAACGTACGTGCTTTGGATCAGGCCTGCTTTGTTTTCAGATTCCAGAGGCACTTAGATGAGAGTTAGGCTTAGGCTACAATCTATTTGCCTGTCAGACCTAGGTGTACCCAGAGACTTTTTTTCAGTCAGAAGAAAGGCATCAGAAGATTTTTAGGCAGACTCACAAGTCATTTTGAGCAACATCGGCGTTATGGTATGGTACTGAAGTTGTAGTTATCTAAAATTAAAATCAGATTGTGTCATATTTTTCAGAAGTGACTTGGGGCTGAGTTATCAGAATACATATATATATATATATTATTTTATTTTTTTCAACTGGTGTTAAGATGTGGATCAAAGCTTTGCACTTGGATTCTGATGTGCAACCTGGCTTTGCGTCTTTTAAGCGCTGATGTCAACAAATGCTAAGTGCCCAGATGTATCAGTCACTTCTGAGAACAAAGCTAATGCTCCTGTCCATTAGCCTGCCCTGATAATTTTACAGTGAACACCTAAGTTCTTCTGATTTATGGCAAGAAAATTCTTAAATTCCTTTGATGGGGTATTTGTATTTGGTTACCTAATCACAAACACAACCACTTGCTAAAATTTCTGAAGCATAATCTAAATAATTTCCACGGTAGTTAGGCCTCAAAATGCTTTTAAAAATCCCACCAGGCTGTATGCACCATTTGTAAAGGATTAGCTTTAAAGAATCTCATTTAGATGCATAAAAAATGTAAGCAGAAGGAGGTAATATTCATGGTGTCATAAACTTCCTTCAGAATTGAAGTGAAATACCAATTCTTATAAACAAACTTGATCTGCCATTTATGATTTGCCGGTCGTAAGAGCAGTGCACATTTTTCATACTCACATGAAATTCCAGTATTTAATATTATCAAAGCAAAAGCCTTTCCCTTGTCGCTTGATTCACTGTGTATTTGTCTAATTTGGCTTTAGTCATTGCTGTAGAAACCTTTCCCCTTAGCTGCCAATCCCTGTGTATGTCAAGTTATATTTAAATACTTAGTGGCAAAATCATCAGTTATTCAAAGGTCCTGGTTTATGTTCAGTGCTTCCTGTTCTCTAACTTTCTTTTCCAAATGTCCTTGGATATATAAATGTCTCAGCTAAACATCTAATGACAGGCTCTCTGACTGGCTCCCACCCACTGCGAACCTTATTACTTGTGTTGTATTTGTACCACCACAGCTTCCCAGATACACCAACTCTCCAAAGATTTTTTAAAATTGTTCATAATTGGAAGTTCAGAACTGAAGTAAGGTGGTGTTTCTGCTAAAACATCAGAGCTAGAACTAATCCCCAACTAGTATTTCTTGAGGATAACGAAAGGCACCCTAATAATCTTTGAGGATTTGTTCAGTACTTTGGGTAACACATCATTGTTAGATCCATGTGGAAATGTTATACATAGTCTCCCTATCCTATTGCAGGGTTGTAACTAAGTTAGGAGAGGAGGATAGTTCATGACCATGGCCAGAAATTAAAAAGTCTTCTTGGATCAGTTTCTAATCACTAACATGCACTTAAGTAAAAACTTAATGGAAATCCTTAATCCACAGAATCTGTTTTGCATCAACATCTGTAAAACGTGACTAATAGTATTCCTTCGACTTTTAAGGTCTTTCTGTTTTCTCTTTCTCTATATAAAGACATGCAAATGCTGCTTGCAAGCATCTCTATTCAGGTTTTTGATGCTTTTGATGCCAACCAACATGTAAATTCATGATATTTGCACCAGTAAACTTCCGTAGTCAAGGAGGCCCACCTGCATCCCCAAAACTACATAAGTCTCTGCCATGATCTAGTAAATTATTTAACCTCTTTGGAAGCCCAAAGTAGACGTTCTCCTACATATTTCACTAGCAGGATCTTTGTTAGAACACAAAGATCAGATCAGAGCTCACGCACAACCTTGAGAGTAAGGTGGTATATCCAGGTCATCTTCCAGCAAATAGGGAGTCCAGCCCACCTGTGTGTGTTGATTTTACTATCAGTTAAGCACTTTATACAGTTTCACAAAAGTGGGGGAGGAAGATCTCCAGATCCTCTGGACTTTCTGGAGAATCAATAACTTTTCTGAAGCACCAACTGAGAGAGTGGGTGCAGTGCTGAATCATTCAGTTCTTCTGGCAGGGGCTTCTAGGAACAGCTGAGCCCCAATTATTTCACCACATAACTATAGATTATTCCCATAATAAGGGCTTGTGTGGACCAGACATGCCAAGCCAGTCCCTTGTCAATACCCTTCAGGCTGACTATTAGGTTATTATTTATTCTGAAGCTATCAAAGGAGAAGCTATGCACTTTGCTGAGTCTGTAATTCTGCTGGTGATAATTAGCTCTGCTTTGCCCTAAATGTTCTAACAAATGGGTTATTTGCAAAAAAAATGTTCAGCACCATTTCTGTATTCTGTCCACATAGTAAGACAAGTAAGGCTTTACATCAATGTGCTAATTATTTAGCATGTTCTCATTCTCTAAGCATGCAGAATTTTTTTTTCTGAAGTGCCTTTAAATTACCTGCATTGGTGAGGAAAAAGGGAGCAACTGGGGGTGGGGAGGGGGAGGTAAGTAAGATGGTAAGATGACCAAGCTTTTTAGAAAGAGGCCATGCTCAAAATTCAGTAGCTTCAATGGCAAAACCTCTTTTGGCTTTGAATTAGCCTTCATTTGAATAAGAAGATGAGAGAAAGCTCTCTCAATCCTACAGGTGAAACTAAAAGAATGATCAGAATGGCAGTCCGAAACATTTCAAAGTTGATTTCTCACATTTTGTGGGGGTTGGAACCTGGGCAAGCACAAAGCACTGTATAATCAGGAAAAATTACAGGTTCTAATCTGCAGATTACTCTTACATGAAGGAAAAACAATTATGGAAGAATTGGATCAACAGAGTCATCTTCCATACATTCATAGATTTTAATAGGGTTTGGATTGCATTCAGGGTGATTTTATTTCTTCATCAAATTTGCTCAGGCAATAAGTTTGTAGTCATGGTTTGGGCTGAATAAGTTGTATGAACTGTACTTTTGTACTACTTCATTAGGTGGCTTCATTAGGAGGCTTTAGCTATTGATATTGCTCAGAACATATACTAAACATACAGAGCTGATTGCCATAGTTTTGTTAATGCTGACAGGCTTTATGAAAGCAGGATCACACCTACCATCATAAGAGAAAAAAATGTGTTTCAGAATTTCTGCTATTTTTTGTTGGCGGCAAGTATTTTGGAGACCTTGAGGATGTTTAATGTCCAGAAACATCTTCCAGGCTCAGGTGGCCAAACTGACAATGGTTTAAGTTTAGACTTGAATAAGCCTAAAAATGCATGATTGCTTTAATTTGTTTGGAAAAGTATCTCTAGGATGTGTACCTGTAACAAAGAATTCTTTCTATTTTTTTGGTTATTTAGGGTTCTTTAGATGCTCACATTGTGCACATGAATAAAGTGTGAAACCGAAAAAAAAAAAATCTTGCATTCCAAAGAAAGATTAACCAGAATAGGAATCAGTAAAAGGACTATGTTGCCAATATGCATTTGCTTTTATGTCATTGCAGAATACTTACTGGGAAAGTAATGCATTAGTTCCTTCTTAATTTCCAAAATTAATTAAAAAAAAAAATCAAGAGACTGTAAATGTGATGTTCTCAGGACTGTTTAAATGCATTCTTCCTGAAATATCCTTGGCAAGGTTGTTTGGTATCCAAAGAAAGAATAATTTGGAAAATAGTTTTCAACAGTTCTTCAGAACTTGCAATGAGAAAAGTAAGGTAGAAGGACATGTGCCTGAGGAAGCAGTGTATTTGTAAAACATAAATAAAACCACCCCAAGGACCCCCCAACACTTCAGTAGAAGTTTCTATGTGGTTGTATTACAAATGCAAAAGCAAATGAAGTTCCAAAGAAATGTGAAGAACAGGAAGCTTTTGTGTACTGAATGAAATTTTAATGCCAGGAAGAGGGGGTTCTGCTTTGCTGATATGTTTTCTAGTGGGAAAAAAACCCACAAAGAATTTATACAACACCAAATAACTTTATCTGCTGTGGACAAAAAGCCCCCAAAACTGGGGGTTTTTTCAGTTATAAAGAAGATATTAAGAACCTCCTTGGGAGAGAAGGTCTATCGACCACTGAAAAACTTTAATTACTAATTATCTGGGATTGAAATTACCAAAAGTGTATGTAGGAGTTGTATTGATCATTTGAAGTGAATTCCTTTATTTTTAGTGAAGCATTTAAAATGTCAGGCATCAGCTCTACTAGAAAAAAAAATCACAGGTGCTTTTCTGTTATTGTGCAGTATTTTCAAAATTCTCAGACTTGTCTGCTTCTACAGATTCTGCTCCTTGAAGGAAGGTTCAGGGCTCAACCTCAAGCTTAAATCTACTTCTTAGCATTTTGTATTTCAGTGGTTGTAAAAGGAAGTAATTCCAGTGGAAGCAGTTGAGCTGTCACGTCTCCTTGTCTCTAGAGGATAAGGAGAGATCTGTGTTCAAGGATCTAGAGGAGAGATCTGTGTTCAAGTAAGTGGCATTAGGTTACGTTTCTTGATACCTGCCTCAGAAACAACTCTGGGCTGGCATTTTATAAGCTGTGAACAGCTTATAAAATTGGTGACTTATCATTTGAGCAGACCTGCCAAGCATTTACATAAAGCTATAAAATGGAAACTGCACCAATTGTTCCAGGTTTTCAAACTCCATTTGAGAGTGACCGTTTGAGCTGAACACTGGTTAATGAAAACTAGAGCTTTGTTCTTTGCAATAGAGAAGCTACACATGTCTGAATTATATTGGTGTTACTGCCTCTGGGAAGGAAAGAGAAAAAAATGTGTATGGAGGCTCATTAGACTAGATATTTGCGGGTCCAGTGGTTCCACAGCCAGACACACCATCCTTACACAGATTTGCTTTTTGTGCTGTTTGCAGTGTCTTAGCAAGGATATTTAGACTTGGCTGTATCGAAACTGTGGAGAAAGAGGTGGCTAGTTTAAGACTAGGTGTGCTTGGGTCTGACTCACTAATGTCTTAAGTAACTGCAGTTTTATTCCACCTTGTTGAAATACTAGTTATGGTACTTATCCAGAGTGTTAAGATGCTTGCTTCTGATTGTTTTGGAATTTATTACAAAGAACTGAATCTGGATTTCATCAGTGGTCCATGACAGTGCAGTACTTACTGGATGCAGAAGTACTACACATGGCTTTGCATATCAGAATCGAGCTCTTGATCAAAAGGTACATAAGCCTTGAGCGAAAAATAATAAGATCTAGGCCCCTGAATGCTTCAGTTCTTTCTGAAAACAGGCCGTATCAGCTGAGCTGTTGAGACTTTGCAGTGCTGTTTTGGGGAGTCCACAGTGTTTTGCCATAAGCCATCATATTTAGGCCTAAAGCAAAGAAGTTTCTGAGGAAACTTTATGTAGCCGATATAATGGCTAAAAATATAAAACCAAATTGCAACTATTTCTGCCAGATTTTTCTGGTAAAATGAAACACTGAATTTCATGTCTTGCGTTTCTGTTCTGATGAGTATAACATAAAAACTAATTTGAATGCAGTCACTGTTAAAGTTTGTTAGCCAGAGAGAAGGTAGAATTTTCTTTGCTATTTTAATATTTTGTTAGATTTGTCTAGTTTAAGAAGACAGAGAAGATTTATATTTTGTATTTATGAAAAACCTTATTTTTCTAGAAAATATACATAGTAGTAGAAAAAGAATAGTGCTTATGTGGTTTTATTATGGGTGATACACTTTTATGGAGCAACTTCAGAGGTCTTACATGACAGCATGTATGTTGTCACCATGTATGTTGTCACTTGTTATGACCAAATTTTCAGGAGTACTGAAAAATAGAATTTCCACTGATTTCACCAAGATCCGTGTGTGTTCATGGCAGCAGAAAGTTCCATCTTGGTGAAACACTGAACATAAAATATAAGGCATATTGACTCATTGAGAGACTTCAAAATTCAATTGGTACAGGAAGACATTTTTAAAAAGTAATGTAATTAAACCATTTAACATATAAAGAAGTGAAACAGAAGAACAATTTCAAACAATAAAGCTTTCTATCAAGCAACGACAGAAATGTATCCTCTCTTCTTAAACAAGATTTTTCTGGAACAAGCCTCATTAAGCTATTACTGCATTGATTTCTCTAAAGGGCAGCTCCACAGAAAACAGCCCCATGCAAAATATGAGCCCTAACATTTTTTCTGTGTATTGCCAAACTTAGTTACAAGCCTTCTAAAAACTTTCATGAAGAAAGCTGTCACCTTATACTTTGAGGTTAACAATGGGACAGAATCAAACTGGGATGAAAGCTGTCTCTGTCAAACTCTAAAACAATTAAAATGCTTTGGTAATGTGTTTTGCTCTATTTTGTTGGTTTTTCTAAATACTTTAGCATTTTCAAACTTTGCCTGACTTCATGTGGTAGTTAAGTGATGGGAGTCTTCAGAGAAGGCTTTGAAAATGTGTACTTTAAGTTCCATACCTTAAAGCTTTGATGCAAGTTGTATCTTCCAAGGAATGAGCCCATCCCAGCCATGCTCATACAACTGCAGAACTAGAACACTGGTTCACTAAGCAGCTGGTTCAGGCAGCAGTACAGAATATTGTGTATTCTCAGAAGTAAGAAAAAATGTGCATTCTTTATATCTTTACTTTTCCAGGAACAAGTGGAAAAAAGGAGACTTCAGCTGCAGACGCAACAACCATCATGCCAGGACTGTGAAATTTTGGTTTTGGGTACTAGATATCACCCTGGAGCAAATCCACAGTCAGAATCACTGAAGGTATGGGCCTCCTGTAGCCCTCAACTGGCCACAGAGGCAGTGACTACCGGAGGAGCTCTTAAAGGAACACGAGGGAAAGAGCTGAGGAGCGTTAGAACAAGTCTAACAATGCTTCCAGGGGCTTATTAGGTTTCCTTTCATACCTGAGCATCATGCTGTCATGGTGGACTTCATTTTGGAGGAGTCACCACCCTCACATTTCACCTTGCTGACTTAGAGTTGATGCTTGGGACGTGCTGTCTAACACAGTCGTCGATGGACTGACCAGTGGGATGGTACGTACCTTCACAGTCCAACTGTGGATGGCACCCAAATGTGGGGACTGGCCGATGCCCTGGAGGATGGGGTGCCAATGGCCTCGATTATCTGGAGGAATGGTCCCATGGCACTCTCACAGAGCTCAGGGATGGCAGGTACAAAGTTCCTTTACATGGAACAGCAGTGCAGGCTGCGGCAACTGATGGTCTGGGTGACAGCTCTGGAGTTCTGGGGACTGTAGTGATGAAGCTGTTCATGACTCAGCAGTTGCAAAGACAGCTAACCACACACTGGGCTCTCTGAGAGCGTAAATAGCAGATCAAGTGAGTAATCCCACCTACTCAGCACTCAGGGAACCACAGCTGGAGAACTCCATGCAGTTTCAAACCCTCTCCCCCCATCCCGTGTACAAGACACGTCTACCAACTGTAGAGAGTGCAGCAGAGGAAGACAGGGCTGGAGCACATGGCAGACAAGGTGAGGTTGAAGGATTTTGCACTTACTTAGCCAGATGAGAAGGGGGTTGCAGAAACAAAGCCAGATTATTCTGAGAAGTTCATAGTTGAAGCAGAAGATGTGATGGCCACAAGATTAAATATGGGAAATGTAGCATGAGTAGTGTAAAGGGAAAGAACATTTGTCACCTGGCACATTTTGCCCCAGACAGACTGTAAAATCCATCCTCATCCTTGGAGATTTTCAACACTCAGATGGAAAATGCAAATCTGATCTAATTTTGAAGACAGCATGGCTTTCATGTTCCCTCTGACCTAAATTACTCTGGCTGCTGAATTAATTGCCACTAGATGAAGCCCTCAGCCACCAGTATGCTCCTTCCAGACACACTGACCCCAGACTGGTGGCCAGTTGATCAGTACAACCGAGGGCCTGTAGGCTCCACAGGGTTCCTGCAAATGCTAGATGTAGTGATCCACATTCTCAAATATGTCTGCCTCTGAAAATTCATGCCAGGAGTGTTGCACCATAAGTCTTCAACAAGTGACACTGATCTTCTGGATTCAAACTTCCTCTTTGTGATGGGGAGCCTGGCTAGAATGGTGTCAAAATGTCCAGTGGTTGGATATCTGATGGAGATGTCTCCTCTATGCACAGCCAGTTTCAAACACTTGCAGATAGTTTACTACATGCATAGCAATGGCTCATCCTCTATATATATAGGGCCAGGGAAAGCCACATAGACTTCATATGGCATAAACTGTTGAGTAGAAGGAGGAAGAGGGGCAATGGCAGGGAGCAGTTACTGCTGCACTTCCGTTGGAAGCTGTGGATACGTCTGGCTGTGCCTGCTGCGTGATGTTTTACCAGCTGTCACCTGAGAGGCCTCTGTGCAGGTGTGAAGAGATGCAAGATAAGTGCTAGGCCAAGCTGCACTGCAGCTACTTGGAAGAGTGGGTGAAGTCAGTGTGATCAGGAAAGTGTTAGTCTTGAACCTGACCTTCCCATAAGTAGTTGGGCTCTTTGCCCTTTTATGGATCTCAGAGATTATGGAGACATATATTTATGGTTCTTTCCTTGCCAAGAATATGAATACATACCACTTACTCAATTATTGCTATTGACTAGAAATGTGTGGTGGATGTGTCAGCAATTTCATTCAATTGTCAAATGAAAGGCAGAGGAAAATAAAGATTGAATGCCTCACCACTTCTGGATAAAACTATTAGATGACAAATACAGTAGAAAGGTGAATGCCATTTTGAAACTAATAACACATTTTCAGGCCTTCTCAAATAGCCCTGACACCTATGTGGGAGCTAAGAGATTTCATTTCCTGTAGTAAAGGGACAAAAGTAGGAGGAACAGAGCATTACAGACAGCTAGCTATAGTCAAGAGCCACTAAATAGTTGTCTACAGTAGTTACTTGAACAATGAATATAATGTGACTTCTTGACTAAGAATTCAGAACTTCTTCACTATAATAAAAATTTTCAGTCCAAGAACATACCAAGGAAAGGGCTATGTTCCTATGTCTCCTCTATATCCTATGTATCCTCTATGTCCTAGGTATCCTCTAAGTCGTAGGTATCCTCTAAGTCCTATGTTTCCTCTGAGTTCTAGGGTGTGGATGTGAGATGAAGAACAGAATTCTAAAATGGAGCTTTCAAAGAAGATAAGGTATGCACATTAATATAAAAAGGACAAGTATTTGAATACTAAGTTTTCTTTGCTGCCAATAAAAACAGTTAGAATTCTTTAGGGAAATCCGCAGATGGAAATATGGCTAAAATATAGCTTCCCCATGAGGACTGGAAGACTGCTTCCTCCCTTTCTTGAATGGTCTTTGTATTCTGTTATTAGTTTTTCAATAGGTAACTGAGATAGTAATGATAAAGTACACGTTTTCATCAGTGTAGCAACCAGTAGCAGCATAATGATTCAAAGAAATTTAGACAGCCAAGAATTAACATTGCTTTCTTAGCTGTCTAAATATTCTGTAGAAAAATTATACTTTTTAAAAAAAAAAGTTGGTTTACCCTAAGTACACTGTTCTGTTAAACCTTTTTTTTTTACAGACACTAAGAAATTTCTTTTGTTTCTTTGTTTGTTTGTAGTTTTTTTGTGTGCTCTATTGGTTTTGTGTGTAGTCTTTCATACTGTCGGTCTTAAGAAATATATTTCACATGTTACAAGTGCCACAGATGTGGCTAATTTTGCCTTTGGACCACAGAATGGAATAAAGAACATCTTAAACACCTTTCTAGCCCTACTCTAGCGTTTATGACATTCTAGCATGAACCTGAGCTTGCCCTGACCCACAGCCTGATAATGAAACACAGCCAATGTACATTTTGTATCATTTGGGGTTTTGCATATCTGCTGGCATCAATAGAAAAAAAAATCTTGTGCTTTACTCTGAGTATTCAAATTCACATTTTGGAACTGCTAGTATCTGGTCATTTAGAACAAACATAAAATTACTTCAAAAGCAACCATTACCGTAAAAGTGATGGTTTAGACTTGAGCTAAGTTATTTTTGTTTGGTTTATTTTGTGTTAAAATTATGTAAAATAGAAGTTAAGCATGAACTTCCAGCTGCCATAAATAAGAATGGCACTGTTGAAATCAATTAAACCATTTCTGTCTGCTCCAAAATGTAATCTGATCTTAAGCATTTTGCTACACAACTGTGTGCATTTCTGGAGTAAAAATTATTGCCTGACATGGCTCTTGGGAAGTTTCTTGCTGTCTTACCCACCCAGAGTTTGAATAAATCGTGTAGTATATAAGATCAAAACACAGCAAAATGTAGGTTAGAAAAAAGTATGGGAGGTCTACCTTGTGTTAAAGCTGGAAATGGAACCAAAAGGAACTGGAAACAGTATTTCTCACTTTGTAGTAAATATTAATAATCACTGGCCCAGCCTGTGGAATATAGAAACTTTTCCAATTAACTGTGCTTTGGTGTTATTTTGTGAAGACACTTATAATCAGCCATGTAATTTTGTACTTCTTTATTTCTTCTTCATTCCTTGGGTGTCACATATAATATATATATATATATATATATGTACGTATATACACACAAACATAAGTTTATACACGTGTGTGGATATATATATGCACATATTTAAGTATTTTATTTTCTTTTGCATTTGCCTTTGCTTTTTTTCTTTTCTATTTGTTCCGTTTGTCTCTCTGGACTGGTCTCATGTTTCCTGAGATGCAGACCTCTCAGTTCCTGTTGACTCTGTGCTCATGAAGCTATTAAGATCTGTAAAATTAAGCATATATATATATAAATACTTACAGGAACAGGAACTCAGCTGTCTCCAGGCACCTAAATTTAAACATCTGGATATTACTTCTATTTGATTTTGCATGATTTTGTATGACTTCCTTACAACAAGGCTAACCTAACTGCCTATGTGAACCTACTGGCCCTGGCTCCCCCTTAGCTATTGGGAATACTTACACACTACATTTTTCAGTCTTTGTGGATTGCCACTGAATTGTGGTGAGCCATTTCTGTGCCTTAGTGTTCTGACTTGTCCCTCTTTGTCTAGGAATTAGGAACCATGCTGAATTATGGACTGAATCTTTTCCTGACAAGGAAAACTTGTTCCATTTGTTATAATTTCTTAATTACCAAGTTTTCCCTCCCATTTGCACATATGTTTAGGGGTTTTATATATTCTATGATGTCAGGTTTTTTCTAAGTATTATTTCTTTCCAAATGCAGCACTTGTTTGGCTTTGCCATATAACAGACCCACAAACTCAAAATCTCATTGCCACTAAAAGCATTAGTTCTGTTGAAACATTTCACATCTGTACATTTATTTGTATATAAATACAAGATGTATATAAATATAACATGTATAAAAATATAAGATTTTAAAGATTTTTAGATTAAGCTGCATACACATCCAAATAAATGCATAAATACCCAATGAAGTTTAAGACAGAAGTAGTAACAAATTTTATCCATGTTATCTCTTGAAATAATTTCCCAAATGAGACACTGAAACTATTTAGTAGACATTGTGCTAGTAGTTTTAATCGCACTTGATTGAAAAATCTTTCTTTTTAATTTGTCTTATGCTTCACCTACCCAGTTCTGATAATTTATTAAAAATTCCACCAAATTCCATAAGTTAGTTATTGTTTTGCTATCGAGTTTAACACTGTATTCTCTGCCACACTCCTCAAATTCCCACCATTATAGCAATCACATTTTTTTAACCATTCCTCAGTAGTGTTTACCCAATCTGTACAGCTACATGTCTTACAGAGGGACTGCAATTCCATTATAAATGTACTGGCTCCTTGTTGGTATATAATGTTTATTCAATATATGAATGGAAATTTTGCAGTATTCCTGCACTCAGGAAAAGATTTTACATTTGTGGACCTGCTTCCTAAAGAACTTATAATCTTTTCTTCAGAAAACTAAGAAAAACCCAACTCCTGACAACAACAACAAAAAGCAGCTCAGCTTTTTGAGATCAATTTTGGGGCCAAGGTGACATAAAAGCAGGAAAACAGCAAATGTAAAAGGACCAGAGGTTAATTTAGAAAACGTAGAGCTGGAGAATTTGGGTCATTATAGGGATAGGGCAATTGAGGATTTGGGGAAAAGATGGGTCACCTCATTCTTCCTCCTTCCTTGGTTTTTAATTTCTGGAATGGATTTTCACACACAGAGATCAGACTTGGGGGGGTTCTTATTCAGTACTTGAGTCTGTGATGCAGAGCAAGCTGAAGCCTTTTGGAGAATTCTGTGTACCCAATAGTGACTATTCATTCACATGGTTAAAAGGGAGATCCCAATAAGTCTTTGGAACAAATTCTGCTACCTTTCTTTACCTCAGATAGCATCTTTGTCCACAGGTATTCTTGATATATGTGTGAGTAGAAATTTTTATTATATATGTGAGTGCTAATAATATTACTCAGATAAAACCTTTCTCAGGAGGGAATTTCGTCAGGAACTGGAATACACTCTCAATGGAACTGGAATACCTCACAAAGACTTTGTGCAGCAATCTAGTGCCTTCCAGGTCATTTTGCATTAAATCACATCAGATTAATTCTCAAGTTGCAAAGCACTAATTCAATCTACAGAAGTCCCTTCATGTATTTTGGAAGAGCATCCAAACCTGGTGCAGCCTGATCTAAATTAATTTGTATGAGCTGATGAGATCACAGAACAATGAGAACTACTGTTCATTTCTGTCATCACATAAAAAATACAATGACCATATACAAAGGAAAACCATAAGGTCTTGCTAATTACATTAAATAATGAAATATTAACATATGCATAATAGCATTGAAATAGCTAAAAGTTTCAAAATGAAATACTGATTTGTAATAGAAAACTAGGACAAATCGTTGTCATAGCTGTTCACTGTGAAATTTCATGCTGACTACCAGATGGAGGAAAGAGCAGAGGGAGATGTATTGCAGTGAAAGCTTTTTTTCCCAGTGACAGTTACACCTGTGAAAACCACTTTCCTACCTACTGGCTAGTTTCTGCCACACTCTATGGAATGAACATATTAATACCCTCAACAAAAGGGTTATTGTTGAAGGTACTGACTAAAAACTCTTAGATTTTTAGGTCTTCTTTAATTGAAAATCTAAGCTTTTTCCATATTTCTGTTGCAAGTATTAATGTATGGCTCCACTGCAGAACTGGGTAAGACAAGGATAAAAAGGATAATCCAAGTAAACTGAACATTTGTATCTTTGCCAAGTCTACATAGTTGTATCCACATTTATTCTATATTAACCTATAAGAAGGGATAAAACTTTGTGGTGTGTGCACTGTTCACAACCTCCGCTGTAATATATTTCTGTTATATAAGGAGAAACACGTATACCAAATATCTTTACTACCCCTAAGCACATTATAACTTATTGGAATATTTTTTACTTTGCCCACCTGTTAGAAATTCTGAACTGGAAAAGGGAATGCCTTTTTTAACTGCTGGTAGAAAGTAACATATTTATATGGAAACCCCCTTCTTTCACCTGCTAACATAAAGGCTTCATGCCTGGCAGTCTTATGGCCTAGTGTTACACAGAACAGGAAAATTACTCTTTCTAGAATACTGGCCCAAGAAATTTGAAATATCTTAGAACTGAAAGGCTGTCCTACGTTATTCAGGAGCGAAGTTCAGATAAACATAAGCAAAGTATTGATAGAAAACACAGAGCCACAGAAATGTCCTTGTAACAAGTAACTTTTGAAAGGTTTTGCAAATGTTTTAAATGTGCTTCTGCTGTGGCTGTCACCTTGCCAAAGCATTGGGCAGCATTTTAAGAATCTTTTGGGTGGGACATTAATATCAGACTGCAAATTATAATCACAGATTATTTGATTTAGAAAAAAACCTAATTGTACAGAATGTATATAAAACCTATTTGAGTCCTAGTCTGCCACCAGAGAATTTTGTATATGTCCCAATTTTTCATTTTTATTTTGTCCAGTGACATTACTATTGTCATTAGGATAGATCAACCACTGCAATTCATATCTCCCCAAACCCCAGTTCCACTCCAGTTATTAAAAGCACACTACCTCTTCTTGCAGCATGGATTTTGCACACATATTATATCTGATTTTATTGGAATCACTCATTTCTTAATGTTCCTTCAGCTCATATCTTTTTGCTTTGCTTGGCATATTCCTTGGACTATATCCAAAATGGTTTCTGATCTTACTGTTCAGTCGCTCATATGAAAAAACACAACTGATCTTATGGCTCATCAGCACCATTGTATTCCACATAATTTTTTTATTTCACTTTTTCTACAAACTTTATGGAAAGTCTGTTCTAAGTTAGTTCTAAGGACTTTAGAACTAATCCTTTTACAGGTGACTTTTATGTCCAAGCAATCTACAAACATTGCTTTTCTTGTTCTCACTGCTCAGTGCTAGTGGCAAACCTTATTTTCTGTAATTGTTGAGCACTAAGAAAACAGCCTAATTTTTGCATCTCCAAATCAGTTGGGAGAACATCTTGTCCATTGGTAACATTATCCTCCAGTCCAATCTGGACACTGAGGTCTACATGTGTCCTCATGCTCTTTATTTTCATTCTGTGTGGGCGTAGGAGAAGGCTGATCTAAAGCCTGTGAAAAGGATGTGTTTTGAGCAGATCCTTCATCTCATGTTCTTGTGTCACTTCATTTTGAAATGATACTCTGACTTCTTCCTTGCACCCCTGCTGAGCATTGCTGACAGTACAGCTTTCTCTAATGCTTTTTGGGACTAACTCCATTACTGCACTCTGCCACTCCATCCTTTCCCTCAGAATCTGAGGGCAGAATTTCATATAAAGAACATAATGTCTTAATCCAGTAATTTTGATGTATATAAGCTTCTCTTTCAACAGTCTTGTAATTACATTATATTCTCATAAAATAAACTACAATTAAGTCAATTTCCTGATTTAGCTACTACCCAGACCAACTGCATTATATTTGTCTTTCAACATTGTATACATTTCAATTTCTGATACGCTGATTTTCAAGCTTCTTGAATGTGAACTGAAACTAAATTACACTGTGCTTTGTACTTGCAAGGAGAATGTTGTCCTGTAGTATTTCCATTTCCTTCCATTGTCCGTGTAATGCTTTCTGTGAACATTTAAAACTACTTTATAAATACTTTAAGAAACATTAAAAATATTTTTAAAATAATTCTCAAGTAGCAGTTTCTCTCCTGCTCTCCTTAGATATCATACTCACAGGAGGTAAAGGTGATTTCAACCTCATTCAGAAAGTGGAACCAAATAATTTTGAAATACTATGCTGTGGTTTGTTTTGTTTTAGTTTTTTTGTTTGTTTTTTAATATATTGAAAGGCAATCTGGAGAAGACATACATATGCTATCCAGCTTTTGACTGGAATGGACTGGCTTAAGGTGCAGGTTATAGTAGAAAGGGGATTCATATTTGAAGCAGCAGTTTATTCAGATGGCAAGAAACACTAACAAGAAGGTTAATATTTCTTATTGCTAACCTACCTTTAAACTGAGAAGAAAAAAAGAAACATCTGGGCACCATTTGTAAACTGAAAAGTAGTAAAAATTTCGTTGTGATGCTAGAAAATAAATTTTGAAAAATATTCCAAATATTAATATTCCAAAAAATGAGCCAGAACTTTTAATCATTGCAGACTAGTGAATGGGTAAAGAGGGCACAAAAAGGGCATAAGTGCAGTGACTGAGATTGTCAAGAATGGTGGAGAAAAGGGTAATTGACAGATTTTGAAAATCAATGTAACTTCAATATTAGTTCAGAAGTGAATGGACCTTCATGACAGAGGAAGACACCTGCAATAAAGTAATTCTTTTACAGAGCTGCTGTTGGAAAAATAATTATTAAACATTATTAAATTATTATTAAATTATTAAACAGAAAAATCTTTTCAGTATAAGGCAGATGAGAAGGACATAACAAAGCCTGAAATAACAAAAACTGAGATTCCTATCCTTGAACCCCATGTCAGCATCTGAATTCAGAGTAGCTAGGGTAGATCCTGGAATACAGAATTTTTTCAGTGGCAGGAGCACTTCATATATGCCAAAGAATGGAGTAAAAGGGATAGTAGCTATGTAAAGAGGCCTTTACTGACTAGACAGAGAAAACTCAGTGGAAAGGAGGAAAAGAGAGAGATGCTGATTTTGTGGTAGGAAAATGCATTATCAGTGAAGATCTGGATTGTTCTTCGTGATGTGTTTAGGTACCAGACACCAAAATGGAGTCATCTTTGTTTCTTTTTTCCCCCACATTCACACAGAATTTTCAGAGTATCCTTACTAATAAACAATAAAGACGTAGGTAATGCACTTACCTACTTTGATAGAAAATGTACTCATCTATTCTGAGTACCTCTTCATAGAAATCATAAATTATAAATAGGAAGCGAATAGAGGGAAAAGAAATGGGAAAAGCATTTGAGTAAGAGATATACTGCATTTCTGAATGAGCTTGTGGATAAATTGTTTAGGAGGATGTTCACTACCAACTCAGTCTCTGATAACTATCTGAACTGATTCTCCAAACCTTTTGAAATCTTCCAAATACCAGTGTACTTTTGTAAAGCTCAGTAATAGCAACCTGTGCACGTGGTCACAATCTGTTGGTGATACCAACCAAGCTGTAATTTTTCTTACAGCTTCTCTGTTCTGAACAGACCATTCATGCTTTTTTTATTTTTTTTCCTCAAGTGCAGCATATTGCTACCTAAGAAAAAGGCTGCACTAACAAATCTGGCAGATCAATGTATTTCTGTTTTCTGAAATAAAACTTTTAAAAATTCCTTTCAAAGCTTCAGACTTTCTGTTCTTTTTATGGTTTATCCTTACTGTGGACATGATACTGATCCCATTAGATTTAGATGCATAGAATTTGTGTTGCAGGTGTGATGCCAAACCTCTTGGAACTTTTTCTTCTCCTCTTAGGTGGAAATAAATGTCTTGTTTATTTTGTCATTTTGACTAAACTGTCATCGTAGCACAGTGTAGTGAGCTTGACAGATACTATTTTCTAATGAACCATCATACCTGATTTACAATCTTTTCAACATTCTCCAAAGAATTAATGTGGTACAATGCACGATTTGTATACTTTGCCTCCTCACACTGTCTATGGCAGTTACATAGATACTCAAAGAGTTTTTTCCCTTAATGGTTTTCCAGTGAGTTAGTAGTTGTACTTCTCTCCACGCTTTTTTAACTTCCATGCCATCATTTAGGCATCATCAAAAAGTCATTATATAAATTCACAATTGTGAGTACCCCTATTTATTTTAAAAATCCCCCCTTTACAGAATTTGTCAGAAAGCCTTGAAAGCCAGACAAATTGTAAAAAATTTCTCATGCTTATCTTGATAAAGTATTGAAGTCCCTCAATTACAGTTTTGTTAAGTCATGTACTAATGCTTAGTTAATAATTAGAAAATAGTTCTTGCTGTAAACAAAGCCACTATGCTGAATTTCTATAGCACATTCTGAAAAAATACTATCAGTCAACAAGGGTCAGTTGGCACAATTATATCCCACAGAACAAAACATTCATGAGTGAGTCCAGCCAGAATAGAAATGTGGTCCAATTCATGTATACACACTAGTAAGAAGATTTAAAGCAGGTCAGCCAATGATTAACAAAAAATTAAAATCCTGACTCCTAGGACACTTAAAAATATAATTAATAGTAAATTTCAATATTGTTTATAAGCATTGAATTAGTATCTCTATTTGTGGCTTGTATTTACATGCTTTATTCTTCTGAGGGAAAGTTGGCACCAACACGCATATTATTTTTTATACCTACAGTCTGGAATTTAAATTTCCTGATAACATGACTAAACCTATAATATTTCTGTGAAATAGACAATACAATCCTCTATTTGCATGAAAAAAGTTTCCAGCAGAATAACTGTCTACATCTTTTCATAAAAAAGCTTAGGCACATAGGCAACCTAGTCTCCAAATGAGTCTTTCAATTTTACTACAAAAGATAATCCTTTATTTCAAAGTTGTTTAGGACAATGAAGCTTATGAAATTTAAATTGCTTTATCAAATGCTGGAAAATTAATCCTAGATTAAAAATAAATTTTAAAATGTTATTAGGGATGTCATGTTACTAATAACAAGCTAACCTTTTCTCTCTATTTTGGAACTGGAGACAAATTCAATTACCTTTTTGCTGATTGTCTGATGAATGTTCTTATTGTAATGCATATTATTTTAAATGTTTCAAATTAGTAATTCCAACTTGGGAGACAGCTGTATGTCTAAGATTGGTGCACCAGGTGGAAAATACAACTCGTTATCAAGGCATTAGCCTATGAAGACCTGCACACACACTGCTCTAGTTGAAGCTTTATGAAAGCAGGTATATGCAAAAATGTTAAACATCAATCACTTTCATAGCAGAAATATCAATCTCTCTTTCCAATTAAGCAAGTCAGCCATGATGAAATAACTCTGTGTCCAGTATTTTCCATGAGAAACAACCCAAGGGAATGGACCACAAGCCAAGAATTTTTCCCCTTTAGAAACAATCAGATGTGTGTGTGTTGTCTGAAACGCTGCCAAGGGCAAGCATTCAATGGCACATTCAGTCCAAGGTCCTTGTCCTCCTCTTCAAGGACTGTAATGGGCATTGGCATTAATATTGAAAGGACTTCCTCTAATTTCACATCCCTCCAAGTATAAGCAGTAATAACCTAAGGAGATATTATTACTGAATAGTTGCTAAGATTGCTACTACAGGAAATTAAATGGGATCATTGCTAGCCTCCCCCTCACTAAAAAAGCAATACACACTTCTCTGCCTGGATTTTTGTGTGAAGATAACAATCTCTAGGATAGTAAATGTTCAGTTTTTAAGCTCTTGACCCTGGATATTGCCTTCAAATCCACCTCTATTAAGCCTGCAAAAGAAGATACAGTGGCATTGCCAAGTCATGTATTTTGTACCACTACTCCTTTTATGTTTAGTGTTGGGTTTTTTTCTGCCTCTAGTTCCTGCAGTCAAATGGCTACTACAGAATCGTTGCCTTCACTACAGAAAAATGTTACTAGAGATCATGGCTTTGTGTCAGGGAAGTGGGCAGGGGAAGAAGAAGTCAGAGGCCTTGAAACCATGAAATTTAAAGGTTTAAAATCTATTTTAAGGTCTCTCTTGATGATTTTGGGTAAGAACTGCTTTTTTTGTGGTTGTTTTGTTTTTAAATGTTGGAAGCTGACATTACTGTTATGCTCGTTTGGAATAATCCTCTTCATTCTTTGGTGTATTCTGATAATGAAAAGCAACCTGGAAAACAGCTTTCTGTGCATTTGGGGGATTTCTGATGGGTAAGGAGAATCCTCGACCAACTTGAGTTGTTAAGAGGAGAGAAGTCCAGGTTGTATACACAAAAGCTAACTCATGCGTCTGAAAACCAATTTTCTTAAACTTCCACTATCTAGATTGGCTTCTGCACTGGTTCACTCACTCTTCAGCAGCTTTAGTACTGTAAACTGCTTTCAGTAGCTTCCCAAATGAGTGTCTCACAGGCAACTAAGCCCTTCTAGGCTAGTTATCTGTCTCTGAACTCCTCTCATGACTGTATCTCCCTGCCCTTGGAAACATCATCATCATCTAGCAAAACAATTTGAGTATGTTTATCTTTAGCACCTGAAAACCTAACGTGCACGTATGTTTTTAGCTAAAAAACATGCTGAAATGCTCTGTGGTTGAGAGCCTATGTCACTTTACCACTGTAAGTAATTAGGACACAGTAAGAAGTACAAGCATTTATACCAATTATGCAGTGAGTATACAAACATATTAAAGGTTTATAGACCCTTAAGTAAACCTTGCTGTCTAAATTCAACCGTAATGGGACTACAGCATGAAGCAGTTGCCAGCTGAGTCAGGTACAGCCCTTGTTTATGGCCATGCCTGAGGTGTCCCTGTAAAGCAGTTTGTGATGCAGTAACCTGTGTTAGTACAGTGCGATTCTTTATTCCCCTCTAGTGGCTGGTCTGCATAGTATTGGTTACTAGTCATGTGCTAGAAGAGCTAGACCAGACACTTGGAACAGCAGTACCTGCCAAGGGGTCTTGGTTCACTCCCTGCTGCGATCCACGCTACCAGAATGCCAACAGTGCACAGACAAATGGTCTGTGCGCTGGCAGTGCTGCAGAAGGACAGGAAGGAGTAGTTTTTCAAGGCTTGTATTTTTAAGCTCTTAGAAGCTACCTAGTAATTAAATTAATATTTGTATACCTCAGAAAGGAAGAAGAATGTAACTGTCAGTTAGTGTTGCAAGTGTTTCATTTAATTACCTGAGTTCCTGAGTGTTACTGTAGCCGAATACGAATCTGGCTTATCCATCTTCAGGAGGGTACTGAGAGCTCCACAGGCTGCATTGTAGTCTTAGCTGGCTTCCAAATAAATGCCTGTCTGCAGTCTTCTGCACTGCACTTAAACAGTGACATCTCAGAGCAGATTTGTCCTTGAAATGTATTTAATATATACAGCCAGCTCTATTATCAATGCCCTCATAAGTACTGCTACTTTTCCTTTTCCTTATGTATTACGTTTATGTGCAGCCAGACAGAAAGAGAGTAACTAAAAACAAATATAAGCTGCAATGAAGTATTGAAATAGTAGTGATTTCTATTAATGGTTGGATTGGTAATATGATATGAACAAAATTTTTATTTATTTATTTATCTATTTAAAATAAAATTTTTATTTCTGAAATTATAGAACACTATAAACATCCTGAATAGGATGAGGGAATTCTGGAACAAAGCACTGGAAGCAGGGAAGTGAACAGTATAAATGAAAGCAAATTACAGAATACATCTGAGAATAAGAGGAGTGAAAGAGGTAGAAACTCATCCTCCTTAAGCATAATGTGGGTTTATTAATCTTGGATTTTCTAGTGATTTGTGCTTGTCCTTATTGAGAGCCTGATGATAACAAAGCTTTTAAGTTCCCAAGGGCTCCTGCCCTGCAGAGAACATGAAATAGTTTACCAGAGAGGATAAGTGTTTGTGGCCAGGATCACAATGTATAAAAGACAAAATATCAAAAACACATGTTGAATTCTTTAGTAGAACGAAGATGCAAAGGAATCCTTGCTCTTTACAAGTCTGGGTCTAGTCCAGATTTTGAAATTGTATGGCTCTTGGTGCAAATATAAAACCATAGAAAGGATATTTGAGATTGCTTAAACTCAAGCTTGTGGGCATATTATCCTTCACAGAGTGCATTTTAAAAACCCACCAAAAATATTAGGTATACCTAATCACTAGCATCAGCCCTCCAGTGATATTCTCAGTTCTGTAAATTAATTTGATATGGGATAAAACATAAATTGGATGTTTCAGTATAATATACTAAGATGCTTCAATTTCTTTTGAAAACATTCTGTCTGAGCAGGTCCATTTTTAGAGGAATACTAAATAAAAACCTAGATGACAGCTTTCTAGGTCAGGAACTGCTAGACCTTCATTATTTTAAACAGCTCGAAGCACTGCAATATTTAGCCAGTCTGCGTGTGTGTGTGCGCACGCGTGCTGTTTTAGAAAATTTTGCAACAGGGATTTGTAACGTTCCAAGGCTACACTTTAGCAATAAAAAAAATGAAGCCTCATTTACAAAGTGCAGGAACTCAGGGAATTTATTCTCCTGAAGGTAGCTTCAGTGCATACTTTTTAAAGTACAAGCATACTTTAAGAACTACATTTAGTCAGCTGTTGACTAATGGCTCCTACCTCTTCGTGAAGCAGATGATGACTTTGCATAGAATATAAAACTCAATAGAAATGACCACAGTAATGGAAGAAGAATTCTTTGTTATAAAGTTATGACATGAAAGGAAACATTGACAAAACTGAAAGTTTTATAAAGAAAACATCACCTCCTTTAATGTGCCTGCTATTTGTTCATTTTTCTCTAATTGTTGGTTTTGAAAGGTTCGTTAAGGAATTTCTGATGATTTTTGACAGCTGAAACATAAAGCACTTAACAGGAGCTAGAAAGCCATTTAAAGGTCTGTAATAAATTCATATATTGCCACTATATTTCCCTTAGATCTTAACGTCTCTATTGTGTTCTAGATGCCATCTCAAAAAATAAACTTCCTACAGAGCACGTGGATCAAATTTTAACCAGAACGGAAAGAACTGTTGACTTGGCACTGGGTATATGTAACCCATGGAGTACCTTTACAGACAGCCAAGTCATCGGTTTCCTTTTCTGTTAGGCAGTGGCAGCTCTGATTCCTGAAGAACACCTCCTTTGTATGTAAAGCCTGGATAACTTAACTTTGTCAATGATGAATGTGTACTGCAAGTGCCTATAACTTCAAAAATTCAGTGCTCAGCATTGGAACTGCAGCAATCTGATTCCTGAAAAATGGATGATAGGACTGAAATTATAGAACACTATAAAATTATTTAATAGGTCGCTACTTTTGCGAAGTCCTTGAACTAAATCACACCACAGACAACCTACCAAAACATGCACACTCTTTTCTTGATGAGAAGAGTGGAGGATGAGAAACCCACCAACACATGATGGTAAGAAGCACAAAGCTCAGACATCACAGGCACAGACACAGGATAAGAAGAGAATGGTCACAAGCATCTTAAAATCAGCTCTATTCTTTTATTCTCTTTCTCCTTGCTTTTTGAGAAACTTACGGTTCTTACTTTGTGTGGTGAATATATTTTTTAAGTTGGGACACTTTTCAGTTTTTGATGCCTGTGTGCAAATTCTTGCAGTCATTTCTGTTCTTGTAGTTCAGTGCTGAGTGCTATGTAGATGTGAATGCTGTATACTGTTTAAAGAAAAATATCTACAAAATGAAACAAGTACATAGCCAAGCACAATAAAGAGACTATATTTTACTACTTAGGTTGTGAAGTAATTTGGTGTTCAGTTCCTCCTACTAAAAGATTGCTGTGAGTAATATAAATTCAGTCATGTCCAAACCAGTAATTTAACCCAAGAGATTTTTTTGCTTTGATATTAAGATGAAAGTCAATTTTAAAAGATTGTATTAATACCAATTTTAAAAACTTAGAATACCTTAATTAAATTTTTTAAATGTTTTTCTCCTAACAACTGAGAGGACAGAAGGGACATACCCAGCTCTCTGTACTTATTTGCAAGTCACAGGCATTTATCGATTGCTATCTTAGTGTGGCTTCTCTTAAATCTAGCAACAGGTGTTGTGCTTTCTTGGGAAAAAGAGAAAAAAATGCTAACAGTGAAGTTCCTTTTCCTACTACATCATGTCACTCAGCCTACGTTCACTACAGGAGACCCCTGTGCTCCCATACTTCAGCACCCAGAGAGCTTTACTCTCAAGGAGCTGCTGGAGACCTTCAACTAGAAAACAGTAGCATGAAGGTCTACGTAAGGAACTGTCTGTGTTCATGTCTCCCTAAGGTGCCTAATCCATATCAAAGGATAACCTGTCAGTTAAGAGTTACAGGAACTCTGGGGATGACAAGATGTGTCTGTTAAAAAAGCTAATTCAGCATTTGGCCCTGGAAGCTTTCCCAGCCACACTAGGACTGATAGTGTGTCTCCCAAGCCCACTGGAAAGTCTAGGCTATGTGTCTGGATGCATTAAGAGATGGAAAAGATGATCTAGGGAAACAGTAAGCAAAACTGACTACAGATACCAGAAAAATCCAGCATCCTTGGTAGATACTCAAAAGCCATCTGGAAATAGTGCTGGGCAACCAGGTCTAGGTGACCTTGTGGTAGGTAACAGGGGGCTGGGACCAACCCCTTCCAACTTCAACTGTTTTGTGATTCAGTGGGAGAATAAAAAAAAACCCCACCCCCACAAAAAACCCCCAGACTCTGAGGTTTTAACACTGAGAGATTAGGATCTAGCTAAGTGCATGATATGCAATCATTGACAGTTATGCTATCATTAAAACCTCCTTTAGTAAGTTCTCTTTTCTATTCATATTGCTGATAGTTCTTCTGCCCTCTTCCCAGTCTACACAGAGCAGTGACAGTTTGCAGGTCCTGGTGTGGTCAGGTCCCAGCAGGTCTGCATGTGCTGCTGCTTTGAGAAGTCGGGCTGTATAGGCCTATAGAAATATACATTCTCATTTTCAGATCATGGAAGGGAAGTATAATTTTGCGATGTGGGAGACTTTTATCTATTGGAGCAGCTGAGGTTCTGGTGAGAGTTGTGAAATTTTACAAACATCCTCATCTGATGGGAATCATTAGAGCCACTACAGAGAACCTGCATACTGGCAATTACACTTATGATTGTATGATAATCTTTACGCTAATTAAACTAGCTTAGCACCATATTATTTAAGTGGCAACAGGCAAAGCAGCAGAACTTTGCTGAAGATGATATCCTAAAACTCTGAGCTAATATGAATTTTAGAAGACTACCAGCATATAAAGAATCCAAATTAAAAAAAAAAAAAAGTGCCATTTTTAAGTGACTGCTATGGAAACAAACACTTTGCTTCACTAAGACTGGGATGAGCAGGTTCTACCAAAACCATTAAAGAATTCTACAAGCTATTGCTTACTCTACAAGGTGCGCTGAAAACTATCTTTGTAATACATCTGACCTCCTTCTAGGTAGAGACATGAAGTTTAGGTCAGCAAGGAGGACTTTTAAGTCAAACAACAGTCAATGGCAACGGGAGTGGAACTCACAATCTTTCGACTTCTGACAAAATTCATCCTTTTCTTTAGCAGTTTCTGAATCAGGAAAGGCTTGTACTCTTGCGTTTGCAGAGCACTGCTTGACAGGGAGCAGGCAACCTGATTCAGCAGATGTGTTGAATGTTCCCAATATTCTTCAAAGCTGTTTTGTGTCTTTAAAAAAATCCTTATGAAAAAATAAGCTGTATCTTTTTTCACAAAACAGGTGAATGCTGGTACAGCAGAATTAGTTACTGAAGACTAACAAAAGTGTCAAATCCCAAGAAGCATCATTTGTTTGTTCTTCTCCTGAGACAGAAAGGAAAAAAAAAAATGGTTAGGACCCTGCTTCTAGAAATGGTGGGATACTAATTATTTGAAGTGGAGAAAGAATAAATACTGCTCTTTGATGCACTCACTAACTCACTACTCCCTGAAGCCAGCCGAAAATTTCTCATTTGCTCCATCGTGTTTTGGCTGAGAGCCCTTGGCTGTTTGTGGGAACTCAACGCAACCTGCGACCAGGATACACCTGCATAGCTACTCCAATTATTGCATTAAGATGCTCATTGTCGCTAACTAGGAATTTCATTGGCATCAAAAGAAAGGTAGAATTTTAAGGTTTAAAAATAATCTAAATATAAATTAAGAAAAAGTGCTGGCTGTAGCCCCTGCAACCCCATTCCCTGTTGTCAGCTGTTTCACTTCTGTGCGACCCTCCACCAGCTGAAGTTTTCGTGCGCCGCTCAGGTCGCTCATGCCGGGCGGCCCGCGGCGCTCACCCCCGACCGGGCACCGGCGCCAGGTGGGGTCCCCGCAAAACGCCGGCGCGCAGACAGCGCCCGCGGAGCGGGGGAATGCGGCCCCGCCGGGTGGTAAGCCCATCCCCGGGAGGGCAGAGGGGAGCGGCGGCGGGGAAAACGAGGCAGAGCAGCTCCCGCCTCCCGCCCGCTCTCCTCCCCCTTCTCTCGCTCCCGCCTTTCGTGCGCCGAGCCCGGGCGTCAACGGGCGCCGGCGGCCGCGGAGCTGACGGGAGCCCCCGGCTCCTGGCTCCGGGAGCGGCGCTGTGGCGAGGGCCGTAACCAAGGCGCTGCCTGGCAAAGACACACAGACAGAGACAGACCAACTGACACACGCAGCGCGGAGCGGCGCGGGCTCGGGGGCCGCCTTTGCAGCGCCTCTCCTCCCTGCACCATGCTCTGCTCCTGGCAGCGCCCGCTCGCTGCTCCTTGAGAGCAGCCAGCCCCGCGCCTAGCTAAGCGGGCGACTGGCACCCGGCTCCCCCCCGCCCGCGGTTACCTGAGTTCGCTCCGTCCCGGGGACTCTCGCAGCGCCTCCGCCCGCTCCCGCCGTGGCAGCCCTTGGGCGGCGGGGGAGCGAGCCGCCAGCAGCCGGAGGGACCGCAGCCGCCGCCGGGGGAGCGGAGCTCGAGCCCCCGCCTGCGGAGCTCTTCATGGCGTCTCACCAGCAGACCAGGATCCAAGCCTACCTGGAGAAGAATAAGATCGGTCCCCTCTTCGAGGTAAGGTGCGCTCTTGCCGGCCGGCTCCTCCGCGGCGGGCAGCGGTGCGGGCGGGGGAGCCCCCGCGATGGCCGCGGCTCCCCGCGCAGCCCAGGTGAACGCAGGGTCGAGGATGAGTTTGAGGCGCTGCTTTGGCAGTGCCGGCACTCCTTGCCTTGCCCTGCCCTGCCGCCCCGCACCACCCGTGTGTCCTCGTGTCCCTCTTCCGCGCCCCTCCGAGTGCCAGAGTATCGCGCAGCCCTCCCTCCCCGGCTATCCCGCGGATGTGACCCGCTTCTTCGCCCCGGCACGGACGCGCCGCCCTCTGCTCCACACGATCCCTCGCGGATCCTAAAACAGGTGCCCCTTCGCCCTCCCACCCGCGGCCCCAGTCCCCGGGGACGCCCCGTCGGCGATGTCCGCCTGGCCTGGCCGCGGAGCCCCGCGGTGCGGGACGGCGGCCAGGCCCCGCGCGGCCGGGGCGGGGAGGCGCTTCCAAACCCCCGTCTCCAGGGCGGCAGCGCTGAGCAGCGGGGACTGGGCGAGCCCCGAGGCGCTGCCCCTCCCTGACCGGCTAGCAATGAGGACGAGGTGGATGCCACCCCACCGGGAAACCCACCCTGTAGACCGGGCACTTGGGAAGAACTCTGTCCTGCGAAAAGTCCGTGTCGATGGTGTTTTCTGAAATTTTTGTCTGCAGTCATACACTTGGGAACCGTATTTTTGCAATAGATTTTCTGTTTTCTTACAACGATGCACTTGCTTGGATTTGTAGATGCACAGATGTGCATATTTTACTATTTCAGTGCATAAGCTGTGAATACTTAGAATTTAAAAGGGTACTAGAGCAATCGCAATTATTACCATTTTATCATCCTGTTTCTCATGCAGTTTTCACATCTAAATGCACATATATTATACTCTGGCAGTATTATCCCAAGGCATAAGTCTCTCTTTTTCAGTATTTAACTTGTTCTCAGTCAAGCTTACTATATATGAAATCTCTTTTATTCTGGTGTGGTGGATGCCTCGTCTTCAGTGTATATTTTAGGTAACATCTGCCAATGCCTATAAAAAAGGTTCAAATTTTGTTAGAAAACTGTTCATTAATGTTTGAATATTTTCTGTGTGCTGAGGCTGTTGAAACAGACTGTGTTGGCTCAGTGTCAGAGGTGTTAGGTATTTTTATTTTGCGATAAATAAAACTCCATTTGATGTAACAGTAACTGGGTACTAGGGAACAGCAGATGATTTTTCTGGTTAAGGAATTCATAAAAACTGAAACATTTGTGAGGGTCAGTTTCTGAATAGAGGACTGTTCAATCAGCAGAGTTGCTAGGTGCTTGGCTGCCAGATGGGGTGAAACCATGACAATACATAACTGACCCTTGTATATCTCAATGGGAATTAAATGCTTTGGGGTTGTTGAGGAGTTAGGCCCTTGACAGCTGTAATTTTCTTCAAAATTTCCTTAACCCGTTGGTTTACACATTAAAATTCAAACAAACTACTTGACATCACTGTTCTGAGTCCCTGTGTTTTAACCTAGCTTCTCAGTAGTGTAAGATGCTCATCTCTGCTGTTTAGATTCTTGTAGGATGCTTTAGTTATCAATAATGGAGGGAAAGATGAAGTTGTATTTGTTACAGCATTTTATGTATCACTACATATTTCACTAATCACTATAATATAGGAATTTCATTTTGATAGAAAGAATCTGTGAAAGGTTCTTTGTATAACCTTGCAGGCTGTCTACAGCTTGTTAGTGTACTCCTGTATACCAGGAAGATTTTTTTTTTGGTGAGAAATCCACTTACACCTGAATACTAGTGAGTGGTTTCAAGATACAGAGGTGTAGCATTCCTGTAGCTTTTTCCAGTTATTTTAATCCATAACACTGGAAGGAAGAGGATCGTAATTCTTCTCTCCTCCACTCCTGATTAGCTGTTCAAAATCTACTTACATATTTCATTTTGGTGATGTACTTTTTGATCTCAACAGTTTATTGTAGATATACAACCTGTACTTGATCTTAGTAAGGGGAAGACATGTATTTGAAGTTGATGGGAATTGATCGAAGACTATGCATAGGATGAAGCTTGTACTCTATACTAGTATTCCTATTATATATTCATTGTGGTGTTTCAAGAATACCATGTGTTCGTAGTCAGATATATTCACTAACACATCAGCTTTTCATGTGTCTAAAAGTTCTGACACATTGAGAAAAGAGACCTGTGCTTCGTCTTTCATTCAGGAACAGCTAGCATTTTCTTATACCACTTCTAGTTTTGATGCTAATTAATCATCACTTGTCATGGATGACAGCCATCTTTTTTTTCAGTGAGTACTAATTTTCTAATACCAAGTCAGAACAGAGCAGACTTGGATTCAATTTTCTGCAGTGTTATTTGCTGAGCAGGTTGTGACTGTAGTTGCTCAGTATATTCCTCAAGTCAACATTTCTCACAGGCAACCAGCAGGAGGACGAGAGGGCATGGTCTTAAGCTCTGCCAGGGGAGGTTTAGGTTAGATATTAGGAAGAAGTTCTTTACAGAGAGGGTAATCAGCCGTTGGAATGGGCTGTCCAGGGAAGTGGTGAATTCTCCATCCCTGGAGGTTTTTAAGACGAGAATGGATGTGGCACTTAGTGCCATAGTGTAGTAACCACGATGGTAGTGGATCAAGGGTTGGACTTGATGATCTCTGAGGTCCTTTCCAACCCGTGTGATTCTGTGATTCTGTGATTTTTAGGGAGTGCAAAAAATAATACTGGATAATTGGGGGCAGTCACAGGAAAGACGAAAATGTGCGTAGTGAACCTGCAGCCATTCTGAGAGGAAGACAGAGATGGTGACGCATAAATAGATTGTATTACATACTTGCGTAATGAAGGATCAGTGATTGGGAGGACTTTAAACCAATTTGGATTTTGGACAGTTGCACAGGCACAGTTAACTGATGGATGGAACAGTTGGCAGTTCACTGAAGATAAAGTACAATTCCCCTGCATTACAGTCAAGAACAGTAGTTACTGCTTGTTGCTAGTTGATCATTCTGTGCCAGTTGCTTGCAGTTATCCTGGTGGTGCCTGTTTTCTCCATTCTGTCCTTTATTTGTGGCCCTCTAGTTAGAGCTTCTTGTACTTCATTAACCAGCAGTGTGGCGCTTGAATTATGCTTCTAATTTGTAAAAGAGAAATGTTCAAGAGAAGTGATGACACACGAGATGCAGAAAGACCTCAGGCCCTCCCTTGGCTAAAAAGTTGTTTCCATTTCTATAAAGAAAAGTGAGGAATAAGCTCCTGGAGAAAGAATTAATGAGCTTTTGCTGACTCAGCAGGCATTGGTCTTCTACTGACTACCAGTACCTGTTTGCAGATAACTGGAAGTCCTATCCACTCAGCTATGAATGATAACACACCGATTCACTTGATACCAAACATTTTTACTAGTTAAATTCTAGTTTATGGGTTAGAGGTGGGTAGGAAGGTGGGTGGGAATTAGTGTGTATATCTAAGACGGTCAATTTTGAGATTTAAAACAAATTGCAAACAACTTGGATACTTCAGCCTCATTTTCCTCTGTTGAATGTATGTCCCTAAGTCATGGCTTTTCAAAACTGTTATGTCTCTCCCATTTCATCTTTCAGGTGTCTGAAGTTTTTGCAGGCAAAATTCCTGTGAACCTATAAGTCAACTTCTAAATGCCCCAGCGCATGCAGGTGTTGTTAGTGCTGACAGTAAGGTCTGAAGTTAACCCCTTAAGTTCTGTCAGGTTTCATGAGCTGCCTTATTCTGTTCTGTGTAGCTTTTGTGTTGTGGGGAGGATTTTTTTCCATTTGCTTTTGAAATCTTAGACATCTTTCTGTAAGAGATTATTAGCATCTGAGAATACTGTGGATAGACAACAAGTTTGGATTTGAGGAATGCCCTTTAGAAACGCCTCTTTTCTGGGATTTTTGTGGTAACTCGTAGCATAGGACACTACCTGATTTTTTTTTAGATTCTTTTTTTTTTTTTTACACTAACTTTGAATGTAACATGAATTTAAATGTGAATTATTTCTGTGATGAAGCTTCACTGTTGTTTTTTTTCCCATCTTTCTAAAATGCGAACAGGAGGTGTGTGCCTAAAATTGGCTGGGACAGAATATTCAGAATCAGCACCCACTCATTTCTGTCTGAGTGAAGTATTGACCCACTTTGTGTTTCAAGCATCCAATGCAACAAATTCTTTTTGTGTGTTAATAATCTCAATGAATAATCCTGCTGCCTGTAGCATACATCTAGTCTTCTGTACGACTGTATCTCTTCAGCATCCAGTTGTGTTCTTATTTGGGCAACCTGACAGTTTCTGTGAATTTGAAAGCTGGATCAGCACTCTTAAGAACAGATTGCAATAAATCTTCAAGAGCTGTGAGATAAAATTAGTGTTTCAGATTTTTTTGTTTCCGGAACTGCAGCTAAAAAGCATCCAGCAGGTACACTGTTGTTATGCAAACCAGAGAACTGTGGTTTCTTTCAGTTATAAAAAGCCAAAATAACTCTTCTCAAAATAAACATGCCAAACCCCTGGTTACCCGAGATTTTTTTTCCTCCAAGTATTATGGGGTTAGAACTGTAATTTATATTTCAAACAACATAAAGGCTATGTTCATAATACCACCCTTAGCTTTTCACATTTAGCGGAAAAAAATTACTGAAGCAAATATAATACACTTTTTTTTTTAATTTGTGATGGTGTTTTTTTTCCTAAATGAGATAGCATTATTGGTGTATATTATGCACTCGCTTCCATTATTTAAGTAAAATAACTATGCTTCTGACTTAAACCTTAACCTATCTGGTGATGTACAGTATAGTGCACGTTGTGACTGACTTCGTCAAAGTTCAGGAATTAATTTTGGAGTATTCTGTTTCTGAAGCAATGTTTACCCTTGGTTCTTAAATACACAAATGTAGACATAGTCAGCTTGAATGTCTTATTTACCACTTTAAGATTTCTCACAGTATCAAATTAAATTTTAAGCTGCGATATCTGCAATGTGAATGATAGAGATGCCCTCAAAGAATTGTTTCCTGTTGATCTTTCTCAGATAATATTTTATTTTATTTTGGTGTTATAAAATGGTTAGATTCTGTTGCTAGCATGAAAGAGTCTGTATTCTGGATGATACAAATTTACTTACAGAAGCATTTAATTTCAAGCAGCTAGATGGAGCCTTTGGAAAGTTGAGTTTTTCAGTATGTAGACATCATAAGCATCATTTTAACTGCTAACTGATTACCCAGTGACATTGTTTCAGCCTCATAGTCCCTGTTTCAGGGGAGCCAGTATTACCTGTTTTTCAAGGGATGTGTGGAACCCACCAGTGATCTAGAAATTCTGTAGTGTTACACAGTGTGGAGTAGGGAAACATGTTTAAATTCTAATTTTTATTTTTGTTGTTGCCTGCTACAGTAGGGCATGGTGGTAGCCTTGATGTGCGCTTAAGTAAAAGACCTACTTAAGGGGAATGAAAATCAAATGGAAAAACTGGTGTAGAGATGTCCTTTGCTTTTTGGAGAATTCACTGTACATTCCGATGGTTGCCTCGTTAAAGTTGTGTATCAGGGAAAAGAAGTGAAAAACCCTAATTAAAACTATGGACACACCCTTCTCCATTGACAAACAGTTCCATAAACAGTGGCTTTTTGCTTTTTACTTGGCTTTTGTCGTGACCAACAAGACGCAACAGTCGTCAGAAATTTCCTTGTGATTGAGGCATTTAATTCTACTCTCTTCTGGACTATGGGTTTAAGAAAAGAATGTTGTTCCCTAATGAGGAAGCATGTTCCACTGTTCTGCAGCAAGTGGGCTTCTTAGTTAGCTTCTTTATTTTGACAAACACACCCAGAAAGACAACTATTATTATCTTCTTTTAGAAGAGTTACTTTGTAAATGGAAGTGTTAAAAAATTGAGTTAGAAACATAATTTTTAAGAGCATATCAACATAATGTTGTTTTACAGTTTGCCTCAAATTTTGAAGGTCTAATCAATACTCTTTCCTTTTTTTCCCAATGTTTTTTTGTCTTTTTTTTTTTTTTTTTCCCACTTGGTACTTTCCATTTTCTCTCTTGTTCATGCAAATTAAGAAGTGAGGACCAATAATTTCTCATTTTCAATTTTCTAGTGATTGTTTGTTTTTTGTAGTGATTTCTATTTATTATTTTTTTAAATCTTGGAATGTTTAATTTTTTGGGGGGAAACCTGCTTTTGTATGAGTTAGGGGTGGTGGAGATATTTGTTACCTCTGGACTAGAGAGGTGGCTTCAGGTATTTTTATGTTCACCAACTTTTGGAACAAAGACTACCCAAACACTTTAATGTCTGTAATAATTGGGATAGATATTAGGTGGTGTTTCCTGTATTCTATATTATCTCCCTTGCATGTATGTACACTTTCTTATTCTCCTAAGAAACGTCATACTGGCTGTGAAGTATGACAGAAGGGTATCTTCTGTGTTAAAAAGCTTCTCTGCCTGAAACCATGAGAAATGGTTAAAAACCAGGTGAAAGCAACATCATTTTCAAATAGAATTGTTGGCAAACAATGGTGGGCCTTCTGACCAAGGCAGTGTGCTGTTTCAAACTTTATTGAAGTTGATGAAAAGTAGTACTCATTTCATAGAAGAAATAAGGATTCATGACTTTAATCCTAGGACATAAAGAGCATGATCACTTGAAATGCACACCTATGCCTTTGCCAAGACAACCCAACATCTATGCTGTCAGTAGAGATGGTAATATTCTTTCAACAAGCTTGTAACAGACACGTTTTTGACAGCCTTAACTTTTATGTTGGGTACCATATACTGTGCTGTGTTAATTTCTCCTTTGGCTCTTCAGTTTCATTCAGTATTTATTTCTAGTTCCATCTCTAAGTGTTCAGGCAGTCATTTGGCTGTAGCAATGATGCCTCTCTGGTTGCAGTTATGGGAAATGCCCATACAAAATGAGGAATGCGTGTGAACTTGCTTACCCTTGATAAGAAGAAGGCTATTTTACATTAGCCACCTCTTATAAAATTTCTGTCCATACAGAGAGTGGAAACTGTTAGCTTCTTATTGTGTATTTACATGAAGCATCCTTTCTCTTTCCTCATTTCCCAGCTCCCTGCAATATTCAATGAATGAAATCAGTGTATTCATGCCCCAGATTTCTCTGTAGTGGCTGGTACAATGTACTTATCAAACTCTTTTGTTGGCTTCTGGAGGAGCTGTTTTCTGGGGCAGGAATGATGAGGTCTTTCAGCTGTGTTGGAGCCCTTTTAAATAGATCTTTCCACCTTTTGTAGTCTATTTTATTTCAGACACTCTGATAGTTTTAGTACTCAGAACTGCAGGCTGTGAGGCTGATTTAATAGCCAGTTGCTGCAGATCCTGTTTGTCTTCATTGCTGACTGCCCATTCCTACTGTCCTTGTTCCAGAACTGGTAGTTGTCATACTACAGTTACCCAGTTTGGGAATATGAAATAGAAGAAAATGATCTCTGCAAAGAAGTGAAAAATGTTCAGTTGGCTGAGCTCAGTGGGTCACTGTGTGGTCTGATGAGGACTATGGCAGTGACTTGGGAGAGCAAACATACGTGGCCAGAGAGTGAGGGGAAGGAGGGAAGCACAACTGTGTTTTTCTCCAGTAGCAAGCTGCTAAATAGCCATAAGTGAGCTGCAAAGCTCATGTGCTTAAGTTAGCTTCATATGGATCTTACCTTTTAAAGATGCAATTCTCCACATGTTGGGAGAATGTCATGGAGCCCAGCCCAGTCGATTTTGTGAAGAAGCAGAAGAGGGAATTGAATAATTACAGAGGATAGCTGAACGAACTTGGAAGAAACAGACCCTATGAATACGCTGAGCCTGAAAGTGAGAAGGGATGGGAATGGGAAGAGGGTTGGATGACAAAGATTAATGCTACATTGCCAACACGTTCTTTTTCTTTTCTATTTTTCTTCTTATTGTTTTAAATGAAGTTCATAATCAAGAATTCTTAGCAGCAATGTTATTTATTTAATAAAGAATGAGCAAACAGCACTGGGTGCGAGGGAGCCTAAGCTCACCAAATCGCACACTTGTTGCTTTTGTTCAGTTCCTTTTATGCAGGATAAGATTACATATGCATGAATTGTATTACATAGACATTAGTTGTGTTACATATGCATTAGCTATGTCAGAAAAAATTCCAGAAAGTAAGAGGGGAAATCTTTAACATATACCACTCCTATAGCTCCGCCTCAGAATGCCCCTTTGAGGTCTTCTTTGGGGGGTCTTTGGATGAAGTAAGAAGTCTTCCTCAGGCTTGAACTTTTCAACTTTGGGACTAGTTGCTGAGCTGGCGTAGTCTGATTAACTCAAAACTGGTATCATCGCTGTGAGCTTCTTCTTATCAACTTTCAAGGTCCCTTTTCTTAAACTTCAAAACTCCTTATCAAAACTCCAGGTTTCTTGTTCTTGCTAAGGACTTAACCAAATCTTGTCTGTGAGTTAGCAGAAGCAAGCAAGGCTATTCTATCCAAACGTTAGTTTTAACAAACAACTAAGGCTACAATTTTATATATTGTTTTCATAAATACTAACTTTATAAGACTGTTATAAGTTTTACCGGTCTCGTTCCCCAGTTGCAATGTCAGCACAGGCTCTTATTGAGGGTGTCTTTTGAATAATTATAATCTTCAGTCAAATGATTACCGGGCATCTGTACTTTCTTTTTCTAAGGAAAGGTTCTAGTGCTTGTAGTTGCTAAGAGTATAACTGAAGAGTGAGAATCACAGGACGAATATAAGAAAATATAACTTCTTGTCATCTAAAGAATGTGCACGTTTTGCAGTGTCTGACTCATACTTCTAGTACTTGTTCTTGTCTATACTGCTTGGGCATAGGTTTGCTGGGGAGTTAAAGTACTTAGCACTACTATTAACACTGATTACTGTACCATGAACTCCTTCATCAAGAAGGAGTTACACTCCAATTTGACAGGCATTGTGTGTCTGCTGACATTTGTATGAGTGGACAAGTAAACTGATGATCGTGAATGTTTCTCTGGCCAGGTATCTATCTCAAAAGAAAAGGAATTCTGAATGATAAGTTTCGGTGCACTAGTGCAGAAAAGCTGTTCTGTATTGTTGATAACAGAATTTGTCCTGGAAGCCTAAGTAAGTGGAAGCAGTCTCTTCTGGAAACATGGGAGACAGTTCACAGAACTGAGAAGGAAGGGTAGTTTCAGCTGGAATTGACCTTTGAAGAGAAAACCTATGGAAGCACTTACGCACAGGGCATTTTGGAAGAAAAAAAGTTCATGAAACAGATTCTGTGATAGTTTTGTAGAGATGGAACTGGGGGGCACTTGTGTGAATCAGGATATAGTTTCTTTTGAAGGAGACGAAAAGAGAGAATTGGGATAAGATTCCTGGATTTCTGACTGGGTGTACTGAATGTGTATATGCACAGCATGTGCATGTGTAGAGTATGTGCATGCACTGCTATGTAATGCATATAGACACTCTGAAACTTTGGGACACACATGGTGTGCTCTGTCCAGCACAGAGCATCCTGTATAAATGAGGCAGGTGTTGTGTGTTTCTGTTCAGACACATTGAATTAACTGCACATGTCCACTTCAGTTCGGTATGAAAGGTTCAATACACTCCACCCAACGTGACCTGGGAGTTCATCTTCCTAAGGAGGCTGAAGAATCTTGTCCTTCCTACCTAATGAGGACAAAGCAGAGATGTCCAGGAAAACACAAGCTGAAGAGAAAACCAAGGTTTGCAGATGCAAGTGGGTGTGCCATTATGAACCACCACCTGTAATTGTGCTGAGGATGAACTCTTCACAGGATTAACCTTAGAAAAATGACAGGCTGCAACTCACTGAGTATCTTTTTAAGACACATACTTTTGCATGATGTAGAGCCTCCAGGAAAAAAATAAAAAGGTGTTTCAGAGCTCCTCCTAAGTGGAGGTTCAGAATAATGCCATTAGATAATAATAACTGTAGTCTAATACAAAGTGTGAGATAGTGAAGCTACTTGGAGACAAAGACTGGATGGAGACTTATTAGTATAGAACAAAGAGGAGATACACTCAAATAGAAGACTAAGTTACTGGAGTAACAGATTTAATCTTGATTTCCTACTCTGTGAAGAAGGGATACCGGAAACAAAAAGCAGGGGAGAAAAAGGAGCAAAGGTAAATAAGAAACTCAAGAGAATTTATTTTATGTTTCACTATAATAATAGAAAAAAAAACTATTAGAAGAATGAAGTTGGCCAAAATGAAGATCCAGTTAATATTTACTTAAACACTGAAGAAAAATTAAGAGTTCAGGAGAGGAAATAAAATATACAGTTGTTGGGATACTGAAATGGTAGTCAGTTATCTGGTTGGTGCTCCTACTTCTTCTGCGGTTGTCCTGCTGCATTATCATGTATTATTCTGTGCTTGTGTTTCCCCTTTCTTTGTCTTATTTTTCTGCACAGAGCCTGCAAACTGCTCTGGGTTCTACAGTCTTCACATGGTATAGGAGTTTTCACAGCAAGGCTCTGAGCTCATTATGGTTCTTCTGCTTCCTTTTCTTTCTTTGTGCTACCTCAGTGTCTGGTACTGCTTTTAATCCCTTTAATTGGTGCCACACAATGAAAACAAAATTGATTTCTTCTTCCCTGCTTAGTGTCGTGGTTAAGAGCACGGACAAGTCTCAAGGCTGCAGTGTGATCCATGTGATCACACTCTGTTCCCACAGGGAGCCCTGCTGCAGTTGGTGAGACCCTGATTTACAAGAGGAAGGCCCTCATTGGTAACCAGGCAGATTTAGTCTAATATTAAATAAACAGCAATCAAATCATCAGGAAGCTTTAATAGGGCAATTGCTGTCAGGGCTGGGAAGTTACCTTGCAGTGTCAGAAACAAACAGAAACATACACTGGTGGCTCACAGGCATTGTTTTCTAAATAAAAAGCATAAGAAAATGAGACTAATAATGCTTTGGCTGTTATTAAAAATAGCTCTACAACCCAAAAACCTGTCACATCTTCTAAAATTTCCCAGATCTCAGCTTCTAGAAATAAAGTGATTTTAAGTTGCCTAAACCATTGCAGTTTTGATGGTAGAAGTGTCTGATGAGAAATGATGGGCCTAACTCCAGTTCTATGTACAATTCAATTATTTGTCCTTAAAAATTACCATTACTACACATATAAAGTTTTAAATTGTTAGTACAGTAGTATTTCCTTAAATATCCACTTAAAGCTCTAGGTTTCTTGTAAAATCTAGTCCTTTAGTCCTTTGTTTGGAAAACCTAAGCCAGAGGATAGCTCATGGATGCTGCAGGTCATGTCCCTGCTAGGTCAGTGAGGGCATGGTGACTAAATCTGCAGTGACAAATTACATGAATAAGATAATCAAAGTGCAAATGACAGTTTATAGAAATATACCAGTTTTACATATGTGTTGAAGTTACTTAGTGATATTACTAAGTTAATTCATAGGATGTAATTATTAGAACTCATATTTTTTATGTCTTCTTTTTTGCTGCTATTTTTTCTTTTGGGAAAAATATATTCATTAGCTTATATTTTTGGTACACAGAGACCAATAATAATTTTTTAATTTCATACTTATGCTTTGCATTATGTAAAAATGGCTTCAATATTGCCATCATATATGTAAATTACAGATTAGCTAAATTACAAAGTGGAAAGTGTATCCTGCTTATGTAAGCTAGTATTTATTTAGCTGTCCCCATTATCTCAGACCTACTTTATTTGTGGGCATGATATGACAAATGTCAGCCTTAAGCCTGTACAACCAATGCACTTGGCCTCTCAGAGGTCAAGTAGAAGTGTCCAACATCTTCTATTTCAGAGGCTTTTTTTGCAGCTTGGTATTGACGTTTTCAATTACTATTTAAAGCTAGCATGAGAGAGGTTTTTACTTTTACTTACTTAGGTGAGGATTTTTTAAGGACTTGAGCATGCAAGTAAGTTTTTAACAAAACAAATAAACAGTAATCTATGTGACAAATCATGAAGGTAAACTATGTACATTGTTTATCTTTTTTCCAGTAGCTCTACATATGAATCTACATTTGAATGGATATCATTTTCAGCCATCAGTTCTGGTATTATACTGAGAGGTAAAAAAGAAAAAGTTCAAAAATAGGACTAACAGCAGGTGGGTCACTTATACTTTAGCTTAAGTGTTCATATATCATATTTTGTGCTTGTCCTCAGGATGAAAGGTATGCTGCCTTAAATGTCTTCATAATGACACATTGATGAGCAGATATGAATAGGTCTGAGAATGCAAAATTTATAGACATCATTTTTGGATGGGGATTGTCAGCAATGTACGACTTAGGGCTGGGTAGAAATATATTTTTTTTTTAAATTTTCTTGAAAAAAACACAGCTCCTTTAACCTTTAAGTCTGATAATTTGAAATATTTTGTTAAAGAACCAGTAGGATTTTTGTGATGAGTTGATTAACTGAACTTGCTCATTTGGCTGAATTGCTTGATGGAAGCAATCAATGTCTTGCAAAGTTTGCATGTCTGTTAAGCTCCTACAGGCTCTCTTGGTTGTACTACAAACATGCTTGAATGGTATTTTCCATGAGTAGTTATATGGTGGTTTTGTCTAATATTTGAGCATTTGAAAATTTACTATAGCATTACACAAAATGGGATCTCGCCATTCTCGTGAGTCCTTACAATAATAGACACCACAATAATCAAGAAACCTTTCTCAGAGCATCTCTTTGTCCTGCTTTTAGTGGAACATTGGGTGTATTTCTTCTACATTTCTATGAAATGAAAAGATTCCATGAGCCTGATATATGTCAATAATATAATATATATGTATAAATATTGGTGGAAAAGCATAATGCTTTCTATGCCTCCCACCAGCTAGGTGATTTTTGTGTTTGATCCGTTGCTTAAGCATTATTTTCATGTTTTATACAAAAACTTATCAAATAATGACATTCAAGTTCAAAGTCAGGCTGAACGAGTGTTACAGAATGTGTTTTTAAAGGTCTGTGTAATTACTGTGATATGTATAAAAATGAACCACAGTAAGTTTGTATGAGAATTATAAACCAAACTTTCAGGTATTTCTGATGTGGTTTTTTTTTTTTCTTTAAAGCCTACTTTTTTATTAACGTAGGAAATGAGATTTGAAAAACAAACATGAAATTTATCCAAATTAAAAACGCAGAGGACAAAAACCAGTTATGTGTTGTTTTAGTCCAGGGACAGTTACAGCCCCAGCCTGAGACTGTCTGCAGTGTTGGTGCTGAGTGTTTAGAACTATGCATTTGGCATTAGGCCATCTCTTCTGTTAAACATGTGCCTTGGTGTACTCTAATATCTATCGTATATTCTCAAGAATGTTTGGTGTTTTTCCTCATAGAGTTCAGTAGACTCACTGTTTTTTTACTTCTGCTCATCAGTTGTCTTTTGCTGAAGTTATCTTTTCTGAGCATGATTATAGGACATCCAGCCTCTGAGGAGGAAGTGTCTTGTCTGAAGCAAGTCTTCCAGTGACTCTTTCTGTGCAGAAATTATATGGGGATCTGTTCTTCCTCATGCTTACCCAGAGGAATAGACAGGCTTTGCAATACACTGATTCTGGAAGTATGGAAGTAGTGTGAGAGGCTTTTATCTCTTCTGATAGCGATCTAATCTTTCTCTGTGATTTGTAACATCACCTGTTTAATTGCAATTGAACCCTGGTTAAAGGTATTTTTTGGCTCTCTGATTCTACTAGCCAAACCTGGATGAAAAAAAGAACTTTCAAGTTACAGTTCTATACAGTATGTTGTAGTTGTGTTTCAGCACAGGGAATTGATGTTTTGATGTGGAAATAACTTAATGCGGTACTGTCCTGATACAAGTGTTTAGACTGAATTTTTGATGTTACATACTGCAGGATTAAAATACAGTATTTCTTAAATGAACAAAACTAAATATTATTTAGGTATCCATGTTATTCTTCATATAACTACTGAATTATACCTGTCATTTTTATCTCTTTCCATGCCTTCTAGGGAATATGCTTGTGTCTTTTTCACATTTTAAGATGTGCAAAAGGAATATACTAGGTTATCCTTCCTATATGTAGTTAGATCAATTATCTTCTGAAAACCTCTGCCATCTTTATATTGGATTTTCATCTCTGGCTGCAACAAGGAAAAGGTACCCTACTGATAGAAATTGTAGACATACTTTAAACCAGAACTTCTGCCTGAAGAGTTTTGAGTCTTATTTCAAGGCAGCACAAAACCAGCAGATGAGGTAAGAAATCTGTGGAGGGGATCTTGGAGAATGCATTTTCAGCAGGTAACCTTGGTGCCTGCTTTGCAAGAATAGGTTTTGCTTTATAGGAGCAGTCATCTGGGCAGCATGTTGTTCACCTTCAGTAGGCTGTGTCATCTCCTGGGCTCAGACCTCAGCCTTGCCAGATCTTTGTGTGTTGAAACCTTGACACTTGAAGGGCCTGCTTCTCAGGAGAATCCCAGATGGCAGCCTGGGAGTTGTTCTGCAAATCTGAGCCACTTTTAGACAGAGACAGTAACTATAACTTCTCAGGGTCTGGCATAACAATGAACCTGATAGTTCATTCCACTGGGAAGCAGTTAGGGAACCCCAGAAGGTGGCTTCAGACATGTAGAACATGGGTACCTCTGCACTCAGTGTTAACATTTCCTTCCCCTAGCAATTTTGCTACTGCGTCTGTCATACCTGGTCCTTCATGGTTCATGCTGCATTGCAAACTTGAATACTTCAAGCCTGCACTGTTTAGACCAAAATGGACACCTGCATGTCTTTTTCCCTATGCGTACCTAATCTTCAGTTTTTTTCTTTTAGGCTGACTATGATGGGGTCATCATTCTCAGAAGTTTCTTTGCCTTGAGCAGCTGAAGTATCTATTTTAATTTGACTTGAAATAAAGAGATTATCCATGAAGGTAGAGAATGTTAGAAATCTTTCAGAACTTTGCAAATAATATCAAGGTGGGGGGGGAAGTATCATTAAAGTTTCTTTGTCATCTTGCTGGCTGATGAGGAAAATCATACAAGTAATTTTGGCTTAACTGATGGATGATAAAAAGTCCATGTGGAACCTATCAGCGGTGGATTTTGTTTTCAATTGAACTGGAATTATTAAGGTGTCTTCCCAGTTGGGGCTGAAGATAGGTTCAGGTATGCTGATATCCATTATTAGAAATAAAATAGTTGCCAGTATAATGTGGTAGAATTTAATAGATGGTAATACACAAAATGCAGGAAGATCTGTAGTGTAGAAACAAATTGGTCAATATTTCTTTTTTATTAGTTAACCTAGTTATTTACTTATTAGAATATTATTAATTCATGCACTTCTAATCAATTTTCTTTATATCTGTGGACTAATGGTAAAAAGATTCCTGTATTCTTGCATTTAAAGAGACCAATTCTTTTCATTCCAATTTCATTGTAGGTTTTGCTTGTTTTTCCAAATGGCAAAGTTCAAATGTATGTACAATTAGGAAGAAGCTTCATCTACATTTAAATGATTACACATTAAAATAACTGCTAATATAAAAGTGTTACTTGTAATAGTAAAAAGATTTTTATAGTTTGCACTTGCAGTTAGAAAAGCCGAGTATGAGCAGCGTCGAACCAAACTGAACAAGACTGAGAGTTCTCAAAGGTGTTTGAGAGCTTGTAGACAGTCTGCAGTGGTGATTGTTCTGACAAGATACTGTGCACGTTTTTTTACCTGTGACAAGCGAATTAGTGTGACATTTCCTGTGGGGGGAAAAGAGGATGCAAGTAGCTTTAGGTCACTCAAGCAACTGCTTATTTGTGACATAACTTCTTTGTCTTCTTAAAATGCTATATAAAAAACACTCCTTAGTCTTGTTTAAGGAGTTTCAGCTACAATTGCAGAATATAAATCCTACAGATATAAAATTACTCTTTGTATTTTGCTGTGGTGAAAATTAATTTCCAGATTTTTCTATGGCAATAAGAAGTTCAGAGGTTTCCTGTTCAGAAACCTCTGTTGTATTGGTGCATATTAAATATTTAGATCTATTTAAAAAGCTGATTTCAACATTGGTATGAAGTCTTAAGAGACCAAGTAAATCTCTCACAGGTAAATAAAAGGAAATTAAGATGCGTATCTGAATAGATATTAATCTATTCAAAGTGTATGAATAGAACCTGTAATTAGACTACGTATTATCAACTGTTGTTTAGTTACTGTACTAAAGGAAAATCTCCAAATGACATGATTTAAGTAAATTCTAATAGTCAGGGAGTATCTCTTAATTTCTCTGGTGTTTGTATAGTGATCATTACCTGAGCAAACTTAGGGTAGGCAGCTAAAGTCAAGATAATTAAATCTGTGTTAGAACTTCCCTGTCTTGGACTCTGGTAACTCACATTCTCCATTTTGTGTTGCTGTGGTTGCTGGTTATTATTTGAAGTTCCATGTGACTAGTTTAAAAATTCTTGGTCAAGATTAAAAAAATATGAAAACAATTTTTATAATAAATTTACCACATAGAACTTACACAGAATATTTATTAACTTTGGCTACACACACTGGGCAGTAGAAATGTTTAAAACATCAACTCCTATTTGTTCATATTTGTTTTCCTGTATAACTTGAGTAAATAAGATCCTATAGTAATGCAAAGGTATTTGTTTCCTTTTTTCCCAGGAGAAGGAATATTTATTTGCCTTTTGTAGATAATGCAAGAGCTGCAGTGTCTTGTTTCAAAAGCTGTCAGGGCAGAATACCTGCTAATGGACTCTTAATAGCTTGAGTTTCAATTTTTCTGCTAATGTGGGCCTGACTGTCTGCAGCTTCATCATGCTTAGTATCCTGTGGTTTATGTTATATGCTAGCTGCGTGCACTGGGGGAACCACTGAAAGACATCCAGTGGTCTTTTCCAAAGGCAGACTTTAAATTGTGGAATGAGCATCAGGCCAAGGCTCCATTGAAAATAAGGCTTTGGTCTCTGTATGGGATTTTGTTGTGTAAAAGTGATGCTAACTTAAAAGGTTCCCTGATGTTCATACTTCTTTGATTGCAGTTATGGGATTTCTCAATACCTCCCTTTTAAAACAAGGCCAACAAAGCAAAAATCATTGAGGATGCAATCCAAGCAATGATGTGCATTTAGTTAAAAGCCAAATTGCTGAAATTTCTGTGGAGGCCGGTATTTGTTAGTTACATTGTTAGGTCTGAACACTGCATAGGTAGTACTGTGTTTCTATCTAGAAACCCCCCATACTATGAACTTACCCATAGTACGAAATGCCAAAGTAGAAAGCAGAGTCTGAAACATTAGCTAGGTCTCAAGCATCAAGCTAGAGTTAAAAGCAGGTGTTACTGTGCAGTTTTTCAGATATAATCTTAGCAATTAGAGAATGATCTTTACTTGCAATGTGAATTTATCTGGAGTATGGCTTAGTCCTAAGCGTTTTTGAAGTTTACTGCTTTTTTTTTTTTTTTTCCCCACAATTGCTTGTGCTCTTAGCAGGGCCTTGGCAGCTGCCACAACCTAGGAGTTCATGGGAGGAATGGAAGGCAGTGACTCTCTGGTGCAAGTATTGTAGAGTCATGCTGCCTCAAAGCACTTTGTGGTTCTCTACAAAAATGTAGTCTTTTTAGTCACTTGTATGTGCTTTATGTGTACAATAGTCAGAAGAGTGGTAGTGAGCATGTGAAATGGAGAGAAGAGCACGGCACCAGGCTATCAAACTTGTGGCTCTGAAGTTTGCTGTAAAACTTGATTTGACAGGACTTGCTTTGAGGCCACGCCCCTGTTCGTGGAATGAGCCCCAGCGCACACCTTGTAGTTAGCAGTGCAGTGAAGCAAGCCAGGGGGATTAGGAGGTGTTTCAGGCAATGGCTGGGGCAAGTGTCCACCTCGCTTATGACTTTAGATAGGACTAGGACTTTCACTAGCATTGCTCTAAATAATCGCTTGCTACGTAACTCTGATTTAGGTCCTCTGTGTTCTACTGGAAATATTAACTATTGAAATCTGGGATTCTAAGTAGTAAGAATGAGACTTTTAATTCCTAGACCAAATTTATCAATGTCATAGTTCTGCTATTGCACATTTAGATTTTATAATGGGACTGTAACTGAAAGAGAGGGAAAAAGAACAATTATAAAATCATGTCATGTATGGTAAATTTCTTCAAGCAATTGACAAATAAATTGTGATAAATGGAACTAGGAAAAAAGCATGAGAAGTGATAAATGGGCAACATATATTTCTGATAAGTTTTTCTTCTGGTAACATATCAGTAGTATATTCAATGTGTGGTCTAATTACATTTTTTTACCTTTACTGGAATAAGTGATTGGGGGAGGGGGCTTTGGGGAGAAAGACAAGCACCTGAAAAGTGTGGTTGGTTGCTGCACACATTTTGAAAATGTGTATTCTCCAAGTTTTCCATGGGATTCCATTGAAAGAATTTCCATCAATCTTCAAAACGTTTGCCTAGTTGGATTCTATGATCTTATTTTCATTGTGGTAGGCTCCCAGAAGGAAAGAAATGTTTGCAATTCTGCAGTTAGAGAGCAGTGATCTAATTCATCGAAGTGTTTTAAGCATGCACCTGGCTTTATAATTATTTACTTCTCATGCATACAAAATACCTAAGCTTAAGTGCTTTGCTGAGTGAATCCCTTAATATACCAATTGTTTTTTTCATATGTAGCCTTCTCTTGATAACCATCCATAAACACTTAATAACAATTACTACAGTGGTACTGTACTGGGCCTGGCTGGGGTAGAGTTGATTTTCTTTGTAGCAGGCCATATGGTGGTGTATTTCAGAGTTGTGACCCAAACAGTGTTGACACACCAGTCTTTTAGCTGTTGCTGCGCAGTGCTTGCAGGTCAAGGCATGTTCCTCTCTCTGCCCACCAGCAAGCAGACTTGGGGAGGGCGAGAGGCTGGGAGGGGACACAGCTGGGATAGCTGACCCAGCCTGAGCAAAGAGGTATTGCTTACCAGATAATGTCATTCTCGGCAATAAAAGCTGGGGAGTAAATTTTCTGAAGTAGCCATTGCTTGGGGACTTGAGTGATTGCTTCAGCACCACTTTTTGGGTTTGTTTTTTTTTTTTTTTTCTCTTCCCTGGAGTTATTAAGCTGTTTTTATCTTGACTCATGAATTTTTCTTGGTTTTGCTCTTCCCATTCTCTCCCCTATCCTACTGTGGTGGGTAGGAATGAATAAGAGGCTGGTGGGTGCTTAGCTGCTGGCTGGGGTCAACCCACCAGGGGTAGCCACAAAAATACCTGCTTCTTGAGTTTTTAGCATTACCCTCCCTCAGGAAAAAAAAAAAAGTGTCGGAAGGTTGAAGTTAAGTCAGTGAAGTTTAAACTGGAAATTGATGAAATTTTCTTTTTTTTTTTAACAGTTGCAGTAATGAATCAGTGAACACGGTGGAACAAGTGACTTCACCTTAGACCTTGAAATTGGATAAGATTACTTCAGCTGATCAAAGAAAGATCGGCTCTAGCCTGTTGAGTTAGCTTTTGGGTAAGGCAGTGATGTGCAGTCAGTGTTGTTTTACGGCTGTAATTTTAGTCCAAGTTGTAATAGTCTTTCCTAGCCTTTATCTATGAGTATTCCTTTTGATGTAAATCCCACAGACCAGTGGTTTTCGTTTTCTCTTGGCTGAACTGTGAAGTGCATAGCCTTCAGGATAGATTTCCAGTGGTTGATAGAGTGGATTAAAACCGAGGAAGATTTCTGAATTACGCTTCAGGGAAACCTTACAGTGTTTCTGCAATAACCTGAACTACCCTCATTTGGTAAATCCGTGCTGAGTTCAGATAATGGTATGGTAGGCATAATTTCACAAGTATGAGTTTGTTATGCGGAGATACAGGCCTACAGAAAGAAGTGTAAGCCATCATAGAAAATCTTCGTGATTGAAAACTATGGAAGAGAACATGATAACTGTTGCCATGATCGGCATATCTGAGAGCATGTCTTTAACCTTTTCTTCTTTTACTGAGAATTAGTTAATGATTTAGAGTAACCTAGTACCAGTGGTTTTCCTTCTGACAGCATTCTTGTCTGGGATCCTTGAATGGGAGAAAGGAAATATTTCAATAATAAAGCCAAAGATCAAAGGTGTTTGAAGCTATTTGGCGAACTCAGGAGCAGTGTAATATTTTTGGGACAAATATAGTTGAAATATTAAGAATAAGATAAGAGGAAAAAAACCCTCAAACGATAAGTAAGTGAAAAGATATAGAAAGAGGTTCAGGTAGATATTACATGCTATAATGTGTGTGGTGGAGTTGAATAAACTGTCATGAGCTTACTCGGTGAAGCTTTGGAATTGTCCACCAGACCTCATCCATGCAAAAGGTTTCTGATTAGGTTGCTAATTAAGATCAATGATGCATATTTTATAAACTGTCACATACATGAGTTGGAATTATATCAAATAAGGCTAGTTCATCCAAGTCAGGGAACGGACTATATGATTTACAAGGGGTTTGTAGTGTAGCAAGTATACTATTTCCATCTGGTCTCTGGAGTCCCCCTGAAAATTGGTTACTAACATAGCCCCAGAAACTGGTCTTCTGTTATTGAATTGGTACAGATATTTAGTAGATGAACATTTAAGAAAGACTGTTAGCTATTCATTGTTTGTTTTTAGACTTCCTCCTATTACTCTCATTGTATGAACCAAAAGTTTATGTATTAGTAACATACAAAAGTTTGTATATCAGTTATTACTCTGATTTGAGACGTTAAAAAAGCAGTTTGAGACTTCAAATGGTAGTAGTCTGAGTCTGAAAGTGTTACCTGTGCCACTAGTCCCTACTGTAGATTTTCTTTCCAGTGCCACCTTTAGGCAAATTTTGCTTGCACCATAGTATCAGGGCTACCATATCAGCTTTGTACTTTCTATTTTCTTCTATGTCCAAAGTATTTTCTCTGTGGGTTGTGTTCCATGTTGTGTACTGCAGTTTTGTGATATTAAATTAGCTGCACAACTGTCTGAAATGGCAGCAGTGAGTAGTGTTGAGGGTTTGAAAAAAAAGGAAGAGTTGGTTGAAAAATTCTCAGTCAATTCCAGGTAAAAGGGTGAATATTTTCACAAGAAAGCTGAATAGAACTACTAATCCTTTAGAAGTTTGCTCTCAACTATTCTACCATGGTTAGTTTCAAACAACTATTATGGTATAGGCATGTGAATTGTGTTTAAGAGGAAATTTGCTTAGGGTTGAGTACTTTATTTTATAGGGAGATGTGGTGATCATTTTATGAACACTTTAAATATGTTGAAGTCCATTTTGTTTATAATCTAGAATGTGATTTTACTACTTTTAATTCTAAATTGCTTGAGAAGATTTGAAGCCTAGCTATTTTCAAAAAAAAGGATGGCGGTACTTTTCATTTATTTCCATAGAAAATAATCTTTTCTGGCAGAAGTAGCATTTACCTTCCTGCTCTCATTTGAGAAATTCAGACTCTTAATTTAAGCAGTAAGAATAATGTTGAAATATACTTTTAAAAACTTTTGTTTCCTTGCTCTGTTACTAAATCAGAAAGGAATTCTGAAGGAAAAAGTGTCAATCACAAAAAATTTATTAAACCTACTTTCCTTCCACAAGTTTTCCCTCGATTTTATATCTTCTTTGTTCACTAACAGCCTGTAGGAAGTGATGAGGAAGCCTAAATTTAGATAACTGTCTGTCTTTTTTAAGTGTCCAAGCTCCATTGTAGTGTGTGTGTGTGTGTGTGTGTGTGTGTGTGTGTGTATACACACACACACACATATATA
>VXAY01001698.1:583311-606570 GCA_013399855.1 Oxyruncus cristatus
TAAATATATATATGTGTAGTCAGTGGAGCCAGGAGAGCAATTCTTCTTATCCTAAGTGATCATACACTGACTAGTTGACTGGGAGCCCTCTAGCCTCTCTTCACTTCTTTATTGACGGGATCACCATTGGCATGACTGTGAAGACTTGCAGTATTAATTGACTTAATTTGGAAATGCATGCCATCTAAACCTCAGCCACCTAGTCTGTTTGGCTGGTGAGAGAGAGACAGACATCTTCTGAAGGCAATTCACTCTACCTACTTTAAATATCTTATTTAAACCATGAAAAAAGAGCATAATACAGCCAAAATCTGTGCATGCTGTGCCATAGTCTGTAGAAGTCTCTGCAGTTAAAACGTGGTTGTTGTGTAGTTACTGTTACCAATTACAGGGCAAGATAGAATGTCTCTTAATTAACTTAATAATCTGATAGGTACGTTTAGACATAGCTAATTAGGACTTTCTTGTAATTGGGCTCATGATTAATAGACTGTGAAGACTGTTTCATTTGTACTAAATACATGGACAGTCACAAGGAAATTAAAATTTGAGCCTTCATTGAATAACTAATAGAGGACCTCAGGACAGCACAATAGGAAAAGATTATTCCTTTTATAAAGAATTAATATATTAAGCTGCTACTTTAGACCTGTTGTTTTTTTTTTTTTTTCCCCAGGATCCTTTGCAGCCTCATCAATGTTTGTGCATGAATCTCTCTTGGAAACATCCACACATCAACTTCGACAAGTTTTTGTTTTGTTTGGGTTTTTTTAATACAGTCTATGTAACATAGTTTAATAAAACTAGGAAATGTAAGAACATATGAAGTTACCATTACAGAAGAAAGTAGAAATGGTTTGCACAATGCAAGGGTACAAAGCTTACATCAGCTTGCCATTCTTTGTCATTCTGCCCTCAGTCAGGGCAGAACCAAATTTGGAGCAGAAACTAATGTATTCACCCTAGTCTGTAGTAACTATGGAAGTTCCCTTTAACTCCTTTTCTGTGCCCCAGTGTGTCTCGTGGGTGCACAGGGATTTCATTATTATTGACATCTGAACAGGCTTCTTCACTTGTTACACAGTTGGAAGGAAGAGACTGAGAGGAGTCCTACGGATAGAAAAGACAAAAGGAAATGGAGTGAAAGGAAGACATAGCAGTGGAAAAAAGAGAGGAGGAGAGAGATTATGGGTAGTGAACAGTTCATTTGGCAACATGGACATCCAATCTGCCACGGCTTTTTATTTATTATTATAAGGCCCACTGTGCACAGAAGAACATAGCTTTCTTACTTGAACTGTAGAAAACTTGGAAATTTGAGCTAAAAATGCAAAAAGTATAATTAATGTTTTTAAGACACATATAAGTGTCTTGCGTTTCTGTTTCTGTGCATAATTGAAACTTGTCTGATGATTTTTTCATCAAGAAATGAATCTCAGTTTCAATGATCTTGTGCCGTTTTCATTCTTCTCTCAGTGCAGAGGCGTCTTCACTGAGAATAGTTGGTCTTTTCCCTTTTCTTTTTCTTGTGAAACCTTGCCTACTTAGCACGTTGTGAGTCAGATCAGACTGCTGCTAACCAAAAAGGAATTTTATTTTTGTACCTTGTACACTTCAGTTTTTCTTATTTAATACATTCGCTTTTGTCACCTTTTTTTGAAACATTTCAAACGTGTAAGAGTATATTTAGAGTACCATGTAGTATGTTATTCCTGCCTGTCTAAGATGTCATCCAAGCAACATATGAGATCATCAAATAAACTTTGCATAATTTAATCAGAAGTTTAAATTAGTTTTACTAGCGAATGGTGATAAAATGAGAACTCCCCTTAATAGGCATTTATTTGATGGGGGTTACAAAAGTCTCAAAGGAAGCATGAACTTGAAGAGCACATGTTGGGGGCTGAGCAGATGGAGTCCGTTGGTGAACTGGGTGGCAAACATTGGTAGAAGGGCAAAGTAGTGAGGGTCATGGAGTTGTGATCCTACTTCTGGGATCTCTGACTGTGTGTGGGAGAAGGATACGGAAGAGACATGACACCTCCAGTATGTGAACGTGGATTTACACAGCTATTCTGACGCTACCCTCCCTGCTGTTGTTGTTTGTTCTTTGCATGTTCTCCAGAGTTCAGGAACTCCATGGAAAGTGGTAAGTTGGAGACCACTTTCAAACCTTCCTTGGGGCAGCCTGAGAAGCAGATCCCTAAGAGTTTCTTTTCACCCCTTTTGCAATGGAATACTTCCAGTAAAGAGCTTTGTCTTCCTTTAATGGCAGGCTTTGTAATCTGAGTCACCTTTGTGTTCATTTTAAGTTGCGTTTACTTTTAATGACAGCTCTGAAAGTGCTTGAGGCAAATCAGTTTGAGGCTTATTACACAAAAAAGTAGTATTTTCTTGAACTGCACACTCTTTTCAGTTTATGAGGATTCCAGCAATGTTACTTCCTCTTTCTTTTTTTGTTTTTTTTTTTTTACACTTTAGATGTAAAGGATTGGTACAACGCATTTGTTACTCCATACAGGTAAAAGTAGCCTCTATCTACAGTTCTTTAAACTTTTCTAACTTCTGTCACAGAATAAGACTGTTTATTCTCTGGGAGAGTGCAGATCTTTATATTACTCAGGTCTTATCAATATGTTTACAGTAGATAAAAAATGTGGTCCTTTTGCATAGGATCCCAATTTCACATCACCTCGAATGGAACTTTTTTTTGGTACTTTGTACAATTATGTTCTTTATTTTTATTACTAGGTCTCAGAATGAGGTAAAGAATCCTGTAAGCAGTTTTAATTTATTAGGTCTCTTTCTGTTAATTAAAGACGTTCCTTCCTGTTACAACCAAGTCAGTTAAAAAGGCAACAACCAAGTGGTCGTTGTCTTGCATTGACAGGTAGGCATACTAAAATTTTTCATTTTTGTGTACTAACTTCTTTAGTGCTACATTAGTTTTGTAGTGTATTATTAGTAAGTTGTCATCCATGCACGTCTGTGAAAATTTAATAGAATCAGTGCATGTATCTCAGTTCTCATAATCTTGCTTTTATTAATCTAAGATAGAAAAAAATTTTCAAACCATGAGTCTGAGAAATTATTTAAATTACAGCTTTTACAGACTGGCACTTTTCAGTTGGTAATAGGATCCTCATTGGAATTCCTGCAGCTATAGTGGTCTATTGCAAGGACTAGATTACATCTTTCCATTGTCACTAATTCTGTGATTTGGCAGGTAAAGAAAGAAAGGTTTGCTGTTAGTGTTGCCAAGCAACCAAAATATGAATTACTCCAATTTCTGGATTTTTGTTGTATGATGAGAGGGTTTCTTGAACCTTGGTGAGAGACAGTCTAAAGTTACTCTCCATAGCTTTAAAGATTTTAAGATTAGTAAGTAGCTTAAGTTCTCCCTGTGGAGTTCCATTTCAAAACCAAAGACACCTGGGTTTTTTTTTTCCTTGTAGATAGATATCAAAAATCACATCACAGAAGATCATGTCTTCACAGGGCATGAGATTGGGCATATTTTCTCCTTTTTGTTTTCTGAAATTAAATTTCTCTTTCTGAAATTGAGAGCTTGTTTCTGCTTTGTTTTCACTTATACATAATTGTTTATGCCATTACTTGCATAAAAAGAATGGAAAGTCTTGCAGTGGACAAAGATAACTTGCTGTGCCCTAGTAATCCTGCCTGCTGTTATTCACCTTCACTGCTATTTGGAATACTTCCTCTGAAGTATCTTTTCCCAACACACTTAACTGATGGTAATACTAAGTAATTACTGGTATTTGAAAAATTATTTATTAAATGAAAGTGTGTGGAAAAGATGAAGGGAGGATGAACTCTGTGTGTAAGTTATGGTAAGATTTATGCTTGGGGATAGGTGAAGAGAATAAATGTTCTGAACAACTTAGCTAGTGGGTTTTTTTGTTGTTGGTTTGTGGTTTTGTTTGTGTTTACAAGAATATACCACAAAATCAGAAAGAAATTTTTCACTTCTGTGCAGCTTTTTTGTTTCTCAGTGACAGTCACAGCTTTCCTGTAGAACTATGTGGGTTTCGGGGTCACCTCACCTGCCACATGTATAGTTCATTTCCTCTCAGAGCACATATGCAGCACAGAGCCACTGCTTCTTTCTGGACCCCATAACGTGTTTTATGTGTAGGAAACCAGGAAGAACCCCAGCAGCAATCTGGAGAGTGCTTCTTTTTCATGCAGCCCTGCAAGGCCAAGGTATAAAACAGCAGCTGGATAGTACCAAAGCATGGCATAGGAAATGCTCTCCTGTTGACATTGGTTTTGTATCTGTGTCTGCAACAGTGAAATAAAATATTTGCTCGTGTCTATACAATTGTATTCTTGAGGACTTACTTTAAAAAAATATTTGCCTATTTGATCAGACCCTGAAGTTCCCAGATATGAATCCATATTCTAACAGGATAATTGTTTCATGTCTGTGTGAAATGAAAAATACATGAACCTTCCTGATACACCAATTTCCAAAGAAAAGAAACTTGGATGTATGGGTCAGGCAAGAGATGCTTGCTGCTCTGAAGAGGTGCTTGCTCTGCATGGTTAAATGAACAGTATTCAGATTGTTTGGGGTAGATTTGAGCAGGTAGCAGGGACTAGATTTTTTTTTTTTACCAAAATTCCAGTGGATAAGAGACTGTATAGGCTAAAAGCACTTCAGACATGAGCCTTTCATAGGGCAAAGCTAGCAGTAGTTCGAGGAGGTGGATGTTTCGAGCTGTTTTCCTTGAGGTTGAAAACAAGAGTTTTCCTTTATAAATGCTTGTTTACTTTTGGTAAATACAAGATTGGTTTAGGCGCAATATCTCACTAATTTTTTGTTTTGCTTTAATTTTCCAAAGGAGTTGATGACCAAGCTGATAACAGAGACACCTGACCAGCCAATCCCATTTCTAATTGATCACCTTCAGTCCAAACAGGGGAACCGCAATCAGCTTCAGAGAACGTTGTCTGGCTCTGCTGCCCTTTGGGCAGAGAGTGAAACATCAGGTATGTTCTGTGTGCTGGAAGGGGCTAGTCTCCTGTGTAATTTTCCCACACTTTTGTCCATGATTTCCTGGATGCACATGTACCTACTGAACACGTACTACTCTATGGTTTTGAGCATGCAGAATAAATATGGTTTATCCAGTAGATACTGAGCTTAATATACATGACTTGCTGTCACCTCAGCCTGTGTACGTATGATGTGAGTATGGGTCACAGTTACAGAGTGGAAACAGTCCAGTTCTCAATGAGAAAGTATGTGCATTTAGAAGTTCTTTGGTTTCTTTGCTGTCCTCTTTGCTTTCACTTTCACTTTTCTTTGTTTTCCTTTTCCCTCCCATGGTGTATTTGTGCCAGAGATTAACCTCTATGGGGGCATTTTCTTTAATAATACAGATTTTTAATGACCTGTCATTCCAACCCTTAATGAGAAGGTGCTATGCTACTTTATGAATTCCAGTGTAATTTATGATTGCAGATCTTCAGAAGCATTAAAAAAATATTCTGAAATAATGTCTGCTTTGATTGTAAAGTAGAAATCTTAGCTTTGATATTCTGGTAAAAGCTACTATTACAATGTTAGTTTTGTGTTTAAAACCTGACTGATGATCTGTTTCAGACTGTAGTAGAACTTAAATAGTTGCTGGGTGATAGTCAAAGTGTTAGTTGACTGACAAGTCAACTTTTTCTTTATATCAAGTATACAATTTTAAGCATAGGCGGTAAAATGTCAGGAAATAAATGGGTGTTAAGGAGTTTTCATAACAAAAATAGACTTCTTTTTTATGCAAAACCTATCAAATTTCTAAATTTTGATATTTAGGAAATGGCATAAATAAATATATTAAATTTAACAGAAATCAGAAAAAGAAGGAGAAAAAGAGCTGCCTTTGGTTTGAACTGATGGAGGCCTTGGGGGTTTTTTGATTAATTGTTTATTAAGTCTTGTGGAAATGACCTTACAAATGTTATAACTATTTGATTTGATTATTTTAACAGAAAATAAAGGAACAAGAAGAGATTTTAGAAGTTATGATAAGCCTTGGCAGGTAAATGCAAAAAAGCCCAAAAAGTCGAAGAGCGACCTTGCTGTGTCCAACATTTCTCCACCATCACCGGAGTCCAAGTCATGTAAGAAAGCTTCACTACATAAATAATTTGTGTATACTTTCAAGCTCATAGTATGTTTTCCTGTTGGATTTGGATTAAAATGGAAAGCAAACTATGAGCAGTTGAAATGGCTGTATATGTGTTAAAAGAGTTTGATTCTTGCCTTACTCTCACTTGAATTCTGAATATTTTATAATATCCTACGTTGTCATCTATAGATAGATTAGAATTCTAGATAGATGGATTAAAAAATAGACTAATCTCTGGGGGTTGTGCACAATTTTGTATTTGGATACTAGTTATGATTTGATGCTTTCATTTGCAATGCCATTTTGCATGTGTGAAATCTGTTCTGTTGATAATAAGAGGTTTTAACAGTTTTTTTTCAGTGGGTCAGGCAACGCAAAACTATGAATTATGAGCAGATACTGTTCAAGGTATAGGGGCAGTGCCAGCAGAATGGGTGTACTGCTCTGAGAGTTGCTGGAAGAATCTAAATGTACACTGAAAGAAAAGGCAGATTAGAAATAGAGTGGCTGAAGAGAATATTGTCAATCACGTGTAAAACAGAAGTAGTAAAAATAGAGGCAACAAGCCTTAACAAAATATAACACTTCCTGTTATATTGGCTATTGGCTATTGTGTACTGGCTATTGAAGAAATTTGATTTTTAAGCTTGATTCTTAATGTTCATTTTTTTTCACAAATAAATATATGTGCAATATGCATACATACATGAATATGGTTACACACACACAGAATTGCGTGTGCAAGATTTGTTCTCCAAAATAAGTTGCAAAATGTTTTCTTCTGTTGACTGTTGTGGCTTTTTGAATTTTTGTAATATCCAAATCATTTTAATAACTTGGTGTGATTAGGTGGGCCAGATGTGAACAGATATATAGTATGCAGCAGTAGAAAGTTTGCATTCTTTCCTCTAAAAGCAAGATGGGGAAACCTAGACTTCAGTGGAGTCTAAGGAAAATCACCCAGTGGCCTCACGAAGTCAAAGTACAGCACAACAGTGGGTAAAGTAAATCATTATAAATTTATGCAATAGAGATACTGTGCTTTTGTGTCATTAACAGTCTTGTATGGTAATGAAACCTTTTTAATTGAGAATAAATAACTGTAACAAGTGAAAATGCCTGTTAGAGATACCTGTGTCCCATAGTACAGCTTTTCTCAGTATTATTTTTTCTGGAAATGGAGCATTTGTCTTTGTTTCTTCTTGATGAAATGTATCCCCTGTTTCAAAAAGACTCCAATTTCATCATCAGTTCCACTGTACCTCTCAATGGGCATATGAATTTTTAAGTCAGTTCAAAAGAAGCACATAGATTTTAGTTCACTTTCAGGAGTAAATAGAGATATTCAAATAAATGCTCATTGTCACTCATAATGTGTGTCTAATCTAACATGTTTGCTGGATAACAGCAATTTATGGAGATCCACTGTTAGAAACAGTGGCCAAAGGTATTGTTAGTTGTTCCTGTTATCATACTGTGTTTCTTTCCTTCCTCCCTCTGCTTGGTCTTCGGATTCATGCCCTATCCTAAAAATCTGAAGCTCTCAGTCTTTATTGCAGATACGGGTGTGACATCATGTCTCTCCCTTTATTTTTGTGCCTACTCTAAGTTTCGTGCTTGTTGAGTCCTTAGGTTGTCCCAGGAGAGGGACAAAGAGGAAGCTGGACATTCTAGACTACCAGGTCTCATGTCAAACAAGGAAATATTTTATACATCCATAATAAGACTGGCCTCAAGGATCTGTCCTTTTGGACTGATGGACACTTAATAATGTCCTTCAGTTGGTCAGGTTTGCTCTCAAGCTACCCAAGTCCCTAAGTCTAGAAGAAGTGTGTGGGAGTGCAGCTTTGCCTATAACAGGAGTAGAATTAGGGTGTGCTTAATGCAATTGGACGTACGTAAATACATGGCACTGTATGGCATTAATTCTGAGCATGCTGAAAGAGGAGACTAATGTCATTGCAAGGCCTTGGTCATTAGTGAAAGGTCATAACGATTGTGGGATGTTCCTGATGACTAGAAAAATGCAAATATCAGATGGATTTTGAGGAAGGGCAAGAAGGGGATTTTGGGGACTATAAGCTGATCAGCCGAACCTCGTTCTCTGGGAAGGTTATTGACCACATTTATCAGGAAGGTGTTCCTAACCACAAGGAGGAAAATGTGATTTGAAACAGCAGGCATGGATTTATGAGATCATGAATGTCTGAACAGATCAAAATGGTTGCCCTCTTTGGTGAAAAAACTGGCCTTGTTATCAAAGAAAGAGTAGTGGATGTTTAATACCTTGGCTTTTAGCAAAACCTTTGTCAGTTTCCCGTAGTATCCTTAAAACTCAACTGGTAAGGTGTGGACTGGATAAGTGGACAACAAGCTATGTGGAAAGTTGATGCAAGCCGTTAGCTTCAAGGAACTGTGGCTGGCGATGCAAGTTCCAGTTGGAAAATCTGTCATTACTGGCATGTTTAAGGGACTGGTACTGAGATGAATTTCATTTAAAAGAATTTCTTAATGTCCTGGATGATGAGGTAGAATGTTCTTTAGGTTTGCAGGTGAGTCCAAATTGTGGGAAGTGGTTGATATTCTGGGTAGCAGGGCTGCTATTCAGAGTTACAGGACTGAGGAATGGGCTGAGAGGAACCTCAAATTCAAATTCTTGCATCTTGGATGGAGTAACCCTGAGCAGTAGTAAAAAATGGGAAATGATTACTAGAAAGTAGCTTTGCAGAAAAAGACGTGGTATGCTGGTGGGCAAGAACTTGAATGTGAACCAGTCTGTGGCTGTGTGCTCATGCAGCGCTGAAGGTGAACTGCATACTAGGCTGCAGCAAGAGTATAGCCAGCAGCGTTTGTTTGTCACTTCTGAGATGAAAGAAATAAAAGCTGAGGGGAGATTTCATTGTCACCATCAACTACTCTGCTGGAGGATGGTATTTTAGTTGCCATCACAGGGGCTGGTTTCAGCCATGTGCCTTTTTGCCATATCTGCTTCTTATTTTCTACCAACTAGATTAACACTGATGTTCTTTTGACAGTTTTTTCTGGGTTTGTGCCAGAATCAGTGGGTACCGTGTGGCCCTTCAACTTACACAGATGAGCAGAAAGCAAGCATGTTTAGATACCATTTATTGCTCTGTCCAAATGTGCATAACCATATTACATTTGTTTTGTGTCTTCTGCTTGTATCTCAAAACATTTTTTTGTGTTACAGTACATTTTTTTTCCAAAGCCTCTCCAAAGAGGTAGTAAGTACTCATCTGAGAAACAGAATGTTTTTGGTCTGCTGAGACCTAAAGATTTACTCTCAGATTTGTGTTTAAAAGAACAAACCCCCACTCCCAAGAACCTAAAAAGACCCCCCGAAAACTGCCAAAACAAGCCCTAAATTTAATGGAGTCCCTCAGCTGTATTATGTTATGTTGCAATGTTTTTGTTTTACAACTGTCTTGTTCAAATGAACCTGAACTTGTAAGTTTATTCAGAACTGAGAACTGTAATTTCATAGGAACCTTTGGAAACATCAAGAAATTTGATTTATTTAATTACGAAATCTTTTTCCTTCAACAGTGATGTTGACTGCAGTGTTCGTGTTATTCCTGCAGAAATATCACTTACTTATTCATTCAACTTTTTTTGCTGAGAAGATTCCCCCAGCCCCTCCTCCTGCCTGTTATGATCTCAACTGCACCTGAAACACACAAACAAGAAGCCTTGGTATCTACCTGAGACACACAAACAAGAAATCTTGATATCTAAGAGATCTGACCACTTACTTGGTGTGTGTGCAAAACCAGAATTAAGCAGAAGCTGCTGCTGTTGTCTGGCGAGGAAGAAACTTGGAGCTATGACTGTGTGTGCATAAATATACTTAATGAAATGTTTAGATAATCACATTCTGTAATTGAAGAAGAACAAATTTGGAAGTTTCAAAATAGTTTGTAGAACAGACTTCTTGCTTCCCAGCTAGACAGTTTTAGGAAAACTAGGTTGGTCTCTTCACCACCTCCATATTAAATCAGATCACAGATCATTCACTCTGCTTTGGTTCAGCATTCTCACCACATCCTGTTTGTGATTGCAGTGTTGTGTACTTCTAATTGCTCTTGGTCAGTCTAGAACTGTAGGCTGTCATTCTCTTAGCTTTTTAATATCCAGATACTGTGAAAACCAGTTTGGCTGTATTATCAAAGAACTCTAATCTGGATACTATTACAAGATTTAAGTACATTAATAATTTTATACTCACTAATAATATACATATTTTTGTTCTTTGAGATGTAAGATGATCATATAATGTATTAATGAAATGTAGGATTTAATGAGCAACTAGTCTGATTCTGTCTACAAAGTATGTCTTGAAAAGACACATGTGTAGATAAAACTAGTACAGATCTTGTACTGTCATCCAATATAAAATAAAGGTGTACTGATTTGTGACAGAATTCACAACACACCTGCAAATGAATCTGTTGTGCATTTGTTGTCAGGGCACATCTCCAGAAAATCAGAAATACTGGCAAGTGTGTCTTTCCAGTCTTCTAAGATGAGATGGGGAAATCTCAGCTCCATAAAGGGAAACCTTACATATTTCTATACAAAGGCTACAATGTAGGTGTAATAAATTTTCTGAATTGTAGGCAAATAATTTCACGAGAAAGTGTTATATAATATATAAATCTCTCAAATAACAGAAATGAGTTCAGGTGGGTGATGTGATGAGGGATTTAAAATTACTGATATGACAATTTTGAGGAATGAGTGAGTATAATAAAAGAATGAAGGTCAGAATATAATGAAAGGATTTTACTAAGTGTGTAGTGCCATATGCACGTAAATGATTTATGATGGACTTCATACATACTGAGGAGGATTGTGTATTTGAAAAGATTTTAAAAAAGGGTCATATGGGCTTTATAGAGTTCTGCATACTTCACACAAAGCCATCCATTTGAAAATGACCAGTGCTTGTTGATCCTACACTTGAGAAGATACAAGTTTATACTTCAGAAGCATCTGTAAGCAAGCAAAAAAGAAAGGACAAACACATACCAGATGATATAATTAAATAATATTTAGTATCCATTCATTAGGTGGAAGAGTAGGTAAGTAAGAAGAACTATGATGTCTCTAGAAATAATTAAAATTTCAGTCAGTTCTAATTCTACTTAACTTGCCCCTCAGTTCTGGTTCAGTTATAGAATAAGCCAAACTCATTGTTGAAATAAATTCTGTTGAAACTTAGAAATATTTCATGGCAGCGTATCTGTTTTGGTACATTTTCACTGAAGTGCAAAATGGTTCACTGAAACACAGCTGATAGATAGTAAACCACCATGCAGAGCAAATTTCCACCATGATTTTGACTGGTTTCCTACCGTCCATCTGAGATGCAGTCTAAGCTTCCTGTGATTGTAAGACATTTCTCTGAAACTAGGGACCAGATCAATGTGTCTCGAGCAAGTGTCTGTACTTTTCAAGGATAGAGTCTTGATACTCTCATTTTCCTGATGTGAATTGGTCCACGTACTTGGCAGTTGCTGATCCTGGAACTCCACAGCTGTAGAGTAGAACTTAACGTTTGTTTCATCCAGCTTCTGTACCATGACAAATTTTGCTTTAAGATCATGTGGTTTCTCAAAAATTCTGTCCTTTTGTATTTTGAAAAATGGGTTTTGTTTCAAACTGCCATGATATCAAATTCTAGCTTGTGGAAATTTTCTGCAATTCTCTTAGGTTTGGTCATTTTTGTACATGGTTTTACTATATGAAATTGTTGCCTGTTTGTATTTTGGTGGTACTGTGAGATTTTTGTGCTGTGGTGAGTTCAGTGTAAACATGAGAAGAAAAGTTGTTCATGCTGCGAGTGATGATGTAGAATATAGTGTTGGCACACTGAAGGGAGATGGTAAGATGAATAAAAAAACAGGCATTAAAGGAGCTCATGACCTCAAATATAAAACAAAGGTGAGTGAAAATAGAGAGAATTTATAGAATTCCTTTTCTAGTTTACTAAATATTTATCTTTACAGTGAGAAAAAGTTTAGGGAAAAAAAAAAGTGGAGCATTTCATAAAAAAGAAAAAGGATGAGAAATATTGAAGTTGTGCTATTTAATTTATATATGTTAGGGTCTGTGAATGGAGTAAATTTTTTCACACAAAAATTTACGTAACTTTTAATTGACAGAGCAGTTCCTCAACCAGAGAATTATAAAGTAGTAGTAGTAGCAGCAGTAATTGGCATTTATAAGTATCAACAAAAATTTCAAGCTGCCCATCTGAGTAGAGGCTGGTCCTACTCTAATACCTGTATCTATTCACTAGAAGCTACTATAGCTCATTATTTCCATTGTCCTCAGAAGGAAATATATTACTTGTCTTTTTTGAACACAGAACAGAACCAGACTGACACTCCAAGTTGCCCTTCTCTTTCCTCCTCCTTATTGAGAGTTCATGTGTCCCTTTCCTCTCCTATTCTTATCTCTGTAGGTCTTTTTTAATGTCTCCTTTGTCTTCTGTCTTTGAGAATGTCTATAAATGCAGTCTTAAATATTAACTAATAGTTACCCAGGATCCTGAATGGGTGTTACAGATCAGGATATACTCTGGGTTTCAGACTCTCTATGTCTGGTTTGAAGATGACTTGGTTTATGTGGAATCATGTTTGTTCTCAAAGAAGGACTTGAACATGACATTGTCCTATTTCTGTACCAGGAAAAGATGACTATTGGTTTAACTTCAACTTTCCCTATTGGAGTTGATTCTAAGTAGAGAAGATTCTGTATTCACACAGAGGAAAGTCAGAAATTAAGCAAATTTCAATAGCAATTTTTTAACAGATTTTGAAATAGCTACCAGACTTGATGTCTTAGACTAATTTCCCCATACCATCATAAAAGCACTCTGAAATTCCAAATTATCATATCACCTTTTTTTTGCACAATCTGTAGGAGTCCTTCTTAGTAAGTTTCCTTCTTAGAATGTAATGAAAATGAAGTTTGTAAGCATAAATTAGTTGACAGCTGTCAGAATAGTAAACAAAAATTTCAAAGCTGTCCAGGATGTATTGGACATTATAGGCTTTTCTTTGAAGTTATTTTTAAGTGAGTAGTTAGCAACTGCTGATAAATGCAACTGGTCCTTTATGGTGGGAAGGTGGACTAGACATCATCATCTTCACACCAGCATGTGCAGTTCTCAGCACGGGAATGCTGCGTTTGGAGACAACCCAACAGTTGCATTTGGTGGCAGAGGCAGCAGATTGCTTACTTCTGAACGCTGGCAAGAAGAACATGTTAAACTGCAGTTGCAGAAACAACATTGTTGTTTGGGGTTTTTTCTACAAATTGTTCAAAATGTACACAATGTTCAGTGCAGCTCTGTTTGCTGTGCATCCTGCATATCTCAGACAATCCTTCCCTTTGCTGTAGGTAAGGTTAGCTCAGCAGTTGAGAAACTTATTTTAAAATTAAATCAAGGGCCTTGGTAAGAGATAATAAGCAGTTGAGCTCAGGACTGTGCTTCCCAAAGATTGTTTAAGTAGTGAAACAAAGATTACAGTGTGTACAGCATGAATGATAAGGACATATTTTGTTTCACTGTTTTTAATGAACTGTGTTTTCTACACTTCATGATTTTTGAAAAAAACAAAAAAAGTATGTTGTTTTAAAAGCTGTATCTAAAATATTTCTTTTTTTATTACTGACAAAATACCTGGCAAAACCCAAAGTACCAGTTACTCATTTTTGTTTTGACATTCTTTTTTATTGACCCCCTAGGCCACACAATCCCATTTTGTTGTAAATGAAGTACATTCCCAAACAATAGTTTAAATACATTTTTGTTATTGCATTAATTTTATTATTTTTGGTATTATTATTAATTATTCCAGTTTACCAATTAATTCAATGCCAAGAATCATCCCAAGAATGCATTTGTTCATAGATGTTTTCATTTTTACTTTACATTGACCAAAGAAAATATTTCCAACTGTTAAAATAGAATTAAGTAATTTCCACTCAAGGTACTTGAGTTTGTAAACTCATTGTGCAGCTTTTTTTCTGCTATAGGAGTCTGAACTACCAAATCTAAACTTCATCTTAATATCTGTGTATATTTAGTGCCAAGGTCAATAGAGCATCCTAAATGGGATTGGAAGAAAAAACCGGAGAACCATGATTTTGATGAACTAAATCATATTCTTCAAGAGAGCAAAAAACTTGGAAAAGCCCTTGAGAATCTGTCTCGCAGTAAGTTGATTGATTTTAGTTTTTTGTGTAACAATGCAGCCTGAATTGTGCTTTGGAAGTTCATTGACAGCAGCAGTTACATTCCTGTTGATAAGGTTTACAGAAGGTCTGAGAGAATTCAGTAGCTCTCCTGGAAACTGAAACTACTTCCCCTGTACTCCCTTATTTTTTTTTACCTTAGTTTTCTGCAGGTTAAGTGAGCTGAATTAGCTCATAAAGAGATCAACAGAAGAGGCTGGTTTAATGAAAATGGTGGGAACATGCAGCAGGGAGACTACTGCTTTGGCTGGTAGCAGTTATAATAGATTAACCTTTGTAAAACTTTAACCTCATTGATGGAGTTCAGACCTGTCATTGAAAAACAATTAGTTTTTTTTTATCCTTAACTTCAATCAGGTCCTTCCAGTTTTCAAAAGTAACTAAAATATTTTAAAGCATCTCAAATAAATACACAGAAACATGAAATCCAGCTATTTCATAATAAACCCCACATATTATCCTTTACACACTTTTTTTTTTTCCCCCTCTCTTTCCTGTAGAAGAGAATTCTGAAGTACATTTAGGGGAGCAAATATTACTAATAGTTATTAAGGTATGAAAAGTACTCCTTGCCATGGTGCATAAAAACTAGGAATGGCGTGATGTGGGAGATACTTGAATGAGAATTTTTTTTTTTCTCATCTCATTAAATTTTATCCATAGCAATTCTTCAGTCACTGGAGAATTTGCAGATGGTGAGATCAGAGACAGAGCCGAATGAAAAATGGAAGATCTGTTTTGAGGAGAATTTTGAGAGCCAGCATTTTTCAAAATTGTGCCAAATACTCAAACTGGTTTGCCCAAATTCCCTCTCTCCCAAAAGTTTTAGGTTGATCACAAGAATTAAATTCTGAGAAATTTTCATATTTATAGTAATTGTAGTAGTATAGTTACAGGGCTTTTTTCAAATACACTTCTAGTAAATCAGTCCATCTGCTTGCAAGGAGCTAAACCGATTCCAGTCAGGATCTTTGATTTGGAGCCTCACTATTGCCTGACCGTGTTACTGTGGTGGGTGTGAGTGTACTTTTCAAGTCTGTTTTCTTTAGAGACTTGTAACCAAACTTAACACAGATACAGAAACAATTGTTTTCAATTTCAGAAAGGGTTATTTATTCATTGTCAGGAGATACAAACCAATCAGATATGAGAGTTCAGTAATTAATGGCTAAATCAACTCTTCAATCTTTGTCTTTCCTGCTGAATATTGTGTAGGTTCCACTGACCTCTAGCTTCCTTATCCCTAAAATACAGTTTGCAGCATTCTGTACCTCTTTTTGCCACAGAGTTTTCTGACTGGAGTGGAAAACACTGCAGCTCTTCTGGGTCTTACACTTGGAGCAGGTCAGTGTACCTGGTCAGCGTTGTTACAGTTCGGTTTTCACAGTGTTATTTCACAAACTAAACATTCTTCACTGTGTCTTGCTAGTACGTGATGTTTTCTGAGGGTTTATCAAGATAATATGGAATTTGAATCCCAGCCCCCAGAGTGCTTTAAATCACTTGCAGCCTGATAATAAGTTCACTTTCATGAATGTACTCTCTATTTCTTCATCCAGATCATTAATGGAAATATTGTCAGACCTCCTCATGATCCCATTTCAAATCTGACAACCAGCTCTTGAAAGCTACTCAGTAAGTGCATTTTTCCCACCAGATGTTTATCTGCCTTGCAGTGATTTCACCTAGAATGTAGTTTTCTACATTTGTTGTTGGGTTTTGTTTTTGTTTTTTTTTTACTGGAGTATCATTCAGGACAGTCAACAAAGTCATATAGCTGAAGTATTTTACATCTGCTTCCTCCTCTTATCCACTAGGCCAGTTTCCTGGTTGAGAATGCAATTAGACTGATGTGATGCATTTCATTCTCAATAAATTCATGTTGGCTTGTTTTTACAGCCTTTCTATACCATTAGATGTTGATACATTGTTTATTTAACAGTTTTCTCTAAGATATTTGCTGTTTTAGTCTGATTTAGTCTTCCCCACATCTTCCTTTTTTCTTTTTTCAAGAAAGATATGGTATTTGTCCTTTTCTGTTCTCGCTAGTCCTGTTGCTAATGGATTAGAGCCTTCTTCAATTAGTTAGTTAAGTACCCTAGAGTGAAATTCACGAGATTCTGCCAATCTGAATGTATCTAAGTCATCAGAATATCTTTCAGCTTTCCCTAGTCTGGCTTGCAGATTTTCCTCTTAAAATCACTAGTGTTAAGCATCTGGCCTCAATCAATTTTTTGTTAGACTGAAGGAGGAAAGTATTGAACACTGGGAATTCTTTGTATCATCTCTTATTTGCTTTCCTTCTCTTTGATGTAATAGTTCTGCATTTTACCTTCTCTTCCTTTCTTAGTGTATTTATAGTATCTTTTCTTGTGACTTCTTTTGTTCTTTAATAGTTGTTAGTTACTCTGCGCTTTAACCTTTTTGTTTGTATCATTTAAACACTTGCATCAGATTAATTTGAAGATGTATGTCCTTGTTTCTAGGTTTCATACTGCTGATTTTAAATTCATTTCAGGAAATAAAACTTCTTTTCTGTGACTTCTTTCATGTCAGCAAGATAAAAAAACCCAAACAAAAAATGTGAAATCTGTAAAAATAGAAGATACATAATTTTGAAAATAAATGTGTCGGTATTGTTCTCCCAAAGACAGAATACAGATTGCACATTGAAATTTCTTAGGGAGTTTCAATGAACAGGCACGTCTAGGACTTTAGAAGTATAAGACACATGAAACTTACACTGTGCTGTTCCCAAGCAAATGTCCCATGTGGTGAATTTTACAAAAGCCATCACAAGGTCCCATATCTACCTTCTCCGGTGTTGATGCTTGTTTTGGGCAGGCTAGTCAGTGCTTTTGATTCTACAAGCGTGCTCTGAGTCTAATGCTGCATTTGATACTAACCTTGTTTGGAAGCAGTATGGGACAGGCAGTGTGCTCAACAGATAGCTGAGTATGCAAATGTACTATCAGTGGCTTTGTACAGCACCCTCTCATTTCATTCTTCAGTGTTTTAACAGGGAAGCGTGACACGTAAAATGAGATGTTTTGAAGTCACGTGAATTTTTCATCACGTCCCAGAATTTGTTTACATTTTTAAAGATAAGCTTTGGATCTTGTAGTGAGTTTCCTTGACTTTGTTGCCTGCTACGCAGCTGACACAGCCTTTGAGCTAAACTCTAGTTTCTATTGCTTCATTTACTCCGCAGTCTAGATACCTGCTTTGAAACAAACTTGTGCACTTCACACAAAATTAGAACTGCCTGTAAGTGTTGGAAGGTGAGACTCAGGCGCTTAGATATCTGGTCTCTTTTTATATTCAGTCCTGGTGATTAAAACTGAACGTGCGTATATTTGGACCTCTTCTCCCAAGCACCATCAAGAAAATACGTGAGTGATTCTGTGCTGCAGTAGATCTGAGAAACGAACAGTGACTTCACACTCAAGAGTTAAAAGCATCTTAAATGTTTTGAGAGTCTGAAAAATATTATTGCTGTAATTATGGTCCAAGCATGATGGAGCTTCATGATTTATGTGTACTGTTTTTCAGAGCCCTACCCACTTGTGAAAGCTGGGTTTTGTTTGCTTCTCCAGTCAGCTGTGTGTCATTGAAGTGGATCTGGAACTGGATTTAGAACTATCAAGTCAACTATTTAGGGGAGATTTTGGTTTATGAAGCAACATATAGGAATGTACTGCATTTCCCTTGTGCATGTCTAATTTTCTTTTATTGCAAGGTCTGTTACCTTTACTGCTGTCATCTTTCTTCCTCTGCTGATCATAAGGAATGAAATTTCCATGTATGCTCTTGTATTTCAACTTCTGGCCTTTAAAGAGAGTTAAAATCTCCTATACAGCTAAGGATCTTCCTAATGAATATGCCTGTCTTCACCCTCCATTTTCTGAGGATGGAAAAATAGATAACAAGAGATGGAAACCAGTGAATTATGAGTGTTTTGAGTGGCGAAAAAATGAGGGCTAAATCAGTGAGAGCTTGCTGCAATTAGATGTGAAGTTTGTATACTTTGTGAACAACTTTTGCATCTTCTATACAAACAGTTAAGGATTAAAGTGCATATTGAAAATGTATACATATTGAAGGTTTCAGTTTACACATGGCAACAGCATTTGATGACACAATGTCTTCTGCTATGAGATAGGTACTTTTTCATAATTACATGTAACCTTTTAATGAAGATAACCAACGTTTTGTTAACAACATTTGAATCCTTATTCAGGCCAGGTGTATACTACAAATCAGACATTTTAAGGTCAGAAAATGGTAGTAAGTTAACATTAACCAAAAACATTTGCTAATGAATCCAAATCAGTTAGCTGGAGGGAATCCCAGAAACAATGGTATCTAGCTATAGCAAATAGGAAAGCGGTATTCTTTTGTTTCTTAATTTTGATGGGGAGTAATCAGCAAATAATCAGTAAATAAGGAAACAATGTGCAGTCTAGTAGGAAATATTGCTTGAAACCATAGTGAACTACAGAATCAAAGAATGGCTGTGGTTGGAAGCGATGACTGGAAGTCAGCTGTTCCAAACCTGCTACTCAGGTAGGATCACCTAGGGCCAAGTGTCCAGGCTCTTCAGTGCCTCTAAGAATGAAAAATCTCTGAGTCCTCCAGAGTATCTCAAACAGTTATTTATCATAATGTTAGAATCAGTTTATATTGTTTATGCATAGGTTAAGAAAGACAAACACGATATTACCTCTTTAAGAAAAATATTAAATAGTGAAACATAAAAGCGTATGTTCTGTTTACCTTTTACAGGGAAGAAGATAAGCAACAAGAGTAAAAATCTCATAACAAGAAAGGTAGAACTAGTTCTAAAAAAGATCACAATATGTTAACAACCACTAAAATCATGTCCTCAGTTTTATGGATGAACCTGCAAGTATGTGGGATGTGAGAAGCTTAATATATACATCATGATCTACTTTAATGCATTTAGTAGTCTCTGAAACATATTAGAATGGGGTTTCATTTAGAAGCTTCTACACTGTAGGAAACTATTAATGATTTATATTATGGTTATGGAAGATGTACCTGAATGAAATGACACTAACATTTACTGAAGCCAGACATTTCTGATGCTGATAATAACTGCAGAAGTGTATCTGCATGACACTTAAGTAGACTTTTATAAATTACCTTATGAGGGGCATTGCTTTAAGAAATAATACTTAAGTAATTCTTTTCAGTTGTATACAGTTGTTGAACTGAAATAGACTTGAGTCTGTAAAAATTACTTCTCCATTATCAGTTGATCATCTAGCCCTAAATGTGTTCACTAATTGAACCACAAAACTAGTCATCAGTCTTGTCTGGAGGATTTTTCCTGCCCTCTCTTCAGTCTGAACTTTAAAATCATGTTATTCTTGTGTGAGATTAATGCTTGTGACTTATTTTGAGATCGACATTTTTAGATAAGCTCAATCAAACCTTTAAGGAAGATAATTTTATCTCAGTACTGCAGCTGTTATATGATACTGCCTTTGCTCATAAAATCCATTTGCTTTTAGTATGAGGTATGAGTAATAATACAAAGTAATGATATTTTCTGAGATTGAAACAAGAAGAATATGAACATAATTATTGCTATTCAGTTATAAACTGGGGTTTGCATGGCTAGGAGATCACTGCTACTTTAATTTTAAGGGTTTTTTTTCCTACAGATATTAAGACTTTAATTACCTTTGTGAAAGTATTTGCCATTCTGCTCCAGCCTACTCTAAGTTTCAGGACTAAAGCCTCTTTTATAGTTACTGTGTCCTTTTCTGGAACAGTATTTGGCTTGATAGAAGTTTCCCTAATGCAGGACTCAGGTTTGTGTGACTGTCATCTAGGATATGGAACTTACTAGTTTTTAGTACGAGGGGGTTGGCATTCAGGGGGTAATAGAACATAAGCTATGACTGTGTCCTTGGCATCTGGGTGCTTGGAGTTCCCCATCTTAAGCAACCTACTATAGTGTACACCTTTCTCTAAAATCAAGAGTTCTGAAAGGTTCTGCAGCGTTGATTATTCTCTTCTGAGATGACCTTGGCCTAGGAGAGCTTCTAGGACATAATATTTGGTGGGTACTTTACATTTTATTTCCTTGTCTCTGCATAATTCACTGTTAGTCACTTAACCTAATCCTGAGACCTGAATTCTCCATCAGAGTCACTCAGAAATGTGGATATATAAATGCTGCAAGTCCAAAGATGAGATCATTTTGCTAGGGATTAGTTGTTTTTTAATGTTTTTTTAAAGCCACTACAAAGAGGAGAGATTAAATCCCTGTTTTCTAGAGAGTGACTAAAAGATGTAAAGTGTACTGACATGTTGATGTGTGGTGCCTTGTAGATGACAGTTTCCTTTGTTCTAATCTTGCTAGGTGTTGGGAGAAATATTATGGAAACCTCTACAGAAACTTGATGCATAGTTGCTTAATAGTATAAGGACACACATCCCTCATTGGTAAAAACTCTGAGGTTTCAATTTAATATGCCTTCATAGAAAATCTAAGTTACTACTGGAGGAAATATGTCTAATTTTGAAAGTGGTAAATTGACTACGTGTAGGCAAAGGAAATATTATAACAATGTCTCTTATGACAGTCAATGACAAACACATTCCATAGTTGCTATACAGTAATGACTGAGCTGTTCCTTTTTTTGTGTAGTTTTTTGGGGGGGACGAATGCTTTTTTTTGTCAGTCAGAGTAACCATTTTATGGTCTCTGTAATCCAAATGGTGTGAAAGAAATAATTTCAGTTTACTTAATGTTCAATACATGGTTCAAACAGCACAGGGAGTAGAATATACTATGCTGCCAGTATGGCAAAAGGTCTTTCCATGGGAAATGCAAGTACAGCTAAGATGGCCTGTCCCACTAATGAAGGAACATATGCTTCCCCTGATTTACAAGGAGTAGGAGAATGCATTGAGAAAGTTGACTGCTAGGCAGTTGATACGTAAAACAGTATTTCTGTGTTTGTGCTCAAAGCTGCACTATTAATAATGGTAGAATAATAATGCTGTGTCTGTCCTGGAGTTTTTTACAGGACCTGTGATATGCACTATGAGGTTGACAGTCCAGCCATCCAGAAGTTCCCTGGCCTAGATGATCCTGAGAATGAATTCTGTCAAGTTAGTCAGAGCTGCATCGGGGTTGTTTTAGTATGTCTATAGTTTTTATGTCAAAACCTGTGTGTCAAATAAATACAGAAGGCTTTGTTTGGCAGGTAGGGAAATCTGGCTATTGGGAGCTTTGTGGCCATCTTCTGGATGTTTAGAAAAATGCATGAATATTTCCTCCCGTTCAGTTCCCTTCAAAAACCAAGCTAGTGACAGAATGATGTTCCATTTGAGAGAGGCTGTGCTAGGATCAACAGCCCCACTCCAGATTTGTTGTTGATCAGAGATGGCAGTAGTTGTGGCTCTGGAGCATTTCTGAAGGACTGTGGAAGGGTGTTCAGACCAATTATTTCATTGTTCCAGCACTCTTCCAGCACAAAGGGTCGTTACACTCAAAAGTAGAAACGAGTGCCCTGAATCTGTCTGTGTAATTCCCCAGACAGCTGAGTGGGCTGGATAGTTGTGATGCCTGATCAAATTTCAGCACCCTTAATTACTTTTAAAAGGGAGGATTTTTTAAAGACATAAAATTGGCGGTTAGCTACCTAACTCATTCCCGCTGTAAACCTCATCCATGAGCCTTAGCTGATGGTGGGAAGCAAACTGCTCACCCCTTTATTCAGAATGGTTAGTAAGAGTGGTAGGAGTGTATAGTTGTCAGTCGTAGTATGATATAAAACTATGGCAAATGTTGTCTGTGAGAAACAGCTGCTACAAGAAAAAGAGTGAAGCTCCTTTATTACTCCTTTATTTCTGGAGGATTTGCCTTTGACATCAGAAGACCTTTCCCAACAAAGGAAGGAGAACATTTTTAACAGTCTCCTTCTTATCTGCTACTCAGTGTCTTGAGCAATGATGACACGGCCTTAAGACTTCCATTTTCTACATTCATCATTGCGCAGAGTAATGCTCTAAATTGAGAAATGTCAGAAATAGTTGATCATAGTAACATATATTCTAACAAAGCCATTGGATTTAAGGTTGAATAAAGTAGGCGTGCCAGTTTTTCTGGTGTTAGAGTTTTTTTGGTGATTAGGATTAAGTTTTGATGGAAAAGAGTTAAAGTTTTAAGAAGTAACTAAATTGTCAGGTTAACAGTTTTTAGTGTATAGACTTTTTGGCTACACCTGTGAATGTTTTGCCTAAAACTGAACCATTGCTGTGTCCATTTAGAGTAGTTTTGTGGAATGGGCTGTCCCTTTGTCTCTAGTATTCTGTGATTTTACAATGACATTTTCTTATTCAGAGTATATAAAAATAAAATTTCTATTTTCTCTTTTTTGTTGTATGAAAGTGACAAGCAAAAAACTGAAGATAACTATATAAAGTACAGAGAGCAAAATCAGATACTTGTCACAAACAAATGGCATGAGGGTTTTCTTTTTGAGAAATGCTGATGTCTGCATAGTAGCAATTACATGAACGGGAGATAGCAACCATCGTTACCATTACTTTTTAGAAATTGAACTATTTTAATACTTTATAGAAATTTAAGTATTTCAAATTGTCAGTATATTACTTGAAAGTAAAATAACTGACAATAAACGATTTAACTACTGAAAAGTCTGGAGTCTGCTGAGGGCTAAGAAATCAGAAATCCTAAATACTCCTGTGTAATAATAATGACAGTATCTCTAGTTGCAATCTCAGAATTCTGGATTAAGCGTTTGGTGGTTGGGGGGGGGGG
>VXAY01001698.1:606585-631557 GCA_013399855.1 Oxyruncus cristatus
GGGTTGTTTGTTTTTTATTTTTAATGTTATCCTAAATGTGCAAGGGTTTGAATTTTTTGAGGAGCTACTTTCTGAAAATTGGAGTCCATATTATTTCACCTGACATCTGCACCCAAAAAAATTGCCCCACTGTTGTGATTTTCTGTCTACGGCACACAGTACAAGTCCCCCTTCCTCTCAAGTTCAGCCATGATATCCTGTGAGTTTGGCAACTGCAAAGAAAATTGGCAAGAGATGGGCACACACTAACTGTGTGGTGCAGTAGAGTCTTGGAAGGAAATAAGAAGCATTTTTACACCCAGCGTTTTATGGGTTATATATCCTGGTCTCTGCTAATGGAGTTGTGTTATCAGTGACTAAAAGAATACTGTTAATATTAATGAGGCTCAAGTCATAACAGAAAGATCTGTGTGGCTGACAGTATGGTAAATACCACCTCCAGAAGACACGCCATGCCAAGATTGCTGTAACGAGCTCCTGATAAAATTTCTTCCCCAGAATCCTTTTTTTTTTTTTTTCCTCTTGATGACACATTAGAGAGAGATAGCTAAAAATAGTTTGCAGGTTTAATTCCATGATTGCAAAAATAAAAGATTTCTACACTTGTAAAATTTTATTTTGGCAACGTGTCCTCAGAAACTGCTAACTCTATACATGTTTGTCTAAGAAATACAGTTAGTTTTGGTGTCATGCTACTGTTTCCTATTTAGTAAAGAAGAAATTTGAGGCATTATGGTCAATTCAATTACTCAGCTTAGTATTCTCTAAATTCAGAGTAAGTTCTGGCAAGTGATGTGATTTACAACACACACAAACAAAAAGCATTTTACTAAAAGCACTTATTTAAAGTATGGATGTTTTTCAGTTTTATGTGCTTATATGTAACTTAATCAGAGAGGATAGTAGAACTTTTTGTGTGAGGCTGATAGTAATATGTACTGTTCTTCCCATTTGCTATTAGGTACTTTCAGAACTGAACTTTGATAGGCAACATAGGCAATTGAGTAGTAAAATTATGAGGCATTTTTTGGAATGGAGTTTTGAAAATGGCAGGGTTGCCTTTTGTGATTTCTTTTGCTATACTTGAAAATAAATATTTTTAAGGAGTAGGCCAATGCAGGGTAAAATTTCTCTTCCCTCCATTCCCAAGTTACAAGACCTTCCATTTGCAGAGATCTGTGAAAGCGGAAGAAAAGGGTACCAACCTTCCAATATGAGGAAATAAACCCGTATCAAACCAAAATGAACTGTATTAACATCATAGGAAATTGCTGAGAAGAGATAGTTTAACTCTTTAGAGAGAGTACATATGGTTGTAAAATGGATTGACATTGGTTATGCAAAATACATCCATGTGATGGAGAGGTGGTTGATGGTAATGAGCTTTTCAAAGCTGAGGTGAAGAGATCCTTGAATTAGGTTTTTACTATCTCCAAGAGTGCAACTATCTTCTATCTAGTAAATGTCCACTGGGGAATGAAGAAATTTATAACAATAAAGTCTGGTTGATGCAACCTGCTGGTTATATTCTGTGGGCATTAGTGTAGTGTCTGGGCTAAATAAAAGTCTGAAGTTATTAAAACTGGTTTTAATTGCAGTAAGGAATAGAAGGATTAGGCAAAACAGATATTTTCCAATATAATCTATTTTGTAACTATTGAATTACTGGAAATGTTTTATTATCTTCTGGCATATATCTTATGTGTTGACAAGGTCTTTAAATGATAGTTGCAGTTCTCCTAACACTTCGTTCTTTAAGAAAAAAAAGAAATCACTGTAAGGAAGCCATTTAAACTGAGAATTAGCTATATAGAGTTAATGATTAAAAGCACAGTAAAAAAACCAAAGAATTCGTTTATTTGTGGTACACCAAGTAGTAAGAAATAAGCTTATACTGCTCAGTCTTTAGTGTGATTTTTGAAAGACTAACTCTCCACTCAGCTGATACTACATATTTTGCAATTTCATCTTGCATTCCTTCGAAGACAGTGTCTTGATAACATAATATGAATTAGAAGATGGCTTTCAAGTGTGTGCTCTTCCTATGCATGGATATGTCTCCACTTTATTTGCACCACCAGAGGATACTTGTCCTTGGTTTTCGAAGCTCTAACCTGGAAATGTTTCTTATCAAACCTCATAGGAATGTGGGAAATGCTTTGTTTTCAATGTATCAGAATTTTCAACATGATAGTATTAAATTTATAATTACTTGATAACTTCTTGTGATATCACTTGTGCAGATCTATTAAAAATTCTGAGACCAGCTGTATTTAATGTTCTACAGGATTGTCGTACTTAAAATGGTTAGATGACATGATGGAAGAAAGTATAGAAAAAACATAAGCAGGTATCAGCAGAAAGGAAAAGAGCAAATACTGTTCAGAGGATTTAGAAAAATTGTTTTGAATTCTGTTGGGAAATTGTACTTTATGTTCCAAAGTTCCACCTGTTTTTATAGAATCATTTCTACATTGTACCACAGAGAGAGACGAGTCATGTCCATATCGCCCTCTAATTGCAGCAAGATGTGTTATACATGCTGGTCAGGATGACATTTGTGTAATAATGTGTCTATTGGTAAATACAATGTGGCTGATTTATTTTCAGAAAGCAGATAGAATTATACTTAACCTTCTTGTCACTTTACTGGCACTTCTGCTATTTTCATTTCCATAGTTTTTTAAAAGCTAATAATGGTAATATTGCAGCTGATCTAAAAGTATATTGTTTCCAGGCAATTTCACTAGTGGAACTAAATATGACACATTGTACGGTACAGCAGCAGAGAACAATATGTAAACTTTTCAGATTAAACCTTACTTTTACTTACTGTAGTAGAAGACATTATAGAAAGCATGTTTCTAAATATTATTTTTTCCGATTTGTTTCATTTTCAGGCATTGCTGTTTCTGATGAACTTGATAAGGTAAGATTGATAAGATATGCCTAATGAACAGTACAAAGAGACAGATGATTGTGGTAATTTTAGTCATTGAGAGCTGCATCTCCCTGTCCTGGCATACAGACTTCAGTCCTGTTGGGTTCAGAGGAAGTTGGGTATGAAAAGCTATGTGAGTAAGTACAGTACGTGTGGATACATCAAGAGCTTGACTGAAATGGGCTGTCAAGTATGGAAAAAAAAATCTCACTGAGTTTGAGAGACTCTCAGTGAGGCCATGGAAATACTTTTGGATCGTGACACCATCTTTGCTTAGTACAGTCTGTTGGGTTACTTTTTGTACTTTTGCAAACATTTACTCTTAAATACTGTTTATTTATGAAGTCATGAATCCTGAATTCCCAGATATGATTTGTGAGATTATTTAGGAATTATTTTTGCATCCAGATTTGATCAGGAATGGACAGGGCATAAAAATCAGTCTTTACCTCCTTGCTGAATGCAACAAACAGTGATCTTTTCTGTCCATTTTGATACATTACACAGTTAACAAGAATTTTAGTTTTAGCTGTAATAAACTCTACATTGAAAGAGTAATCGAGCTAATTTTTCAAATTACCAAAGGAAACAGAGCATTTTCCCTATTCTCACCTGTGAGCCAGCAGTATGCTCCAAGTGCCAAGAATCTTGGGTTGTGTTCTTGGTACCGGAAACAACTGCTGTCAGGAAAATGAGATCAAAAGGTATATAAGACCCAGGAATAATGCCTAATATAGAACACATTTTTTTTAAAAAAAATCTTTCCTTTCTGCTGGTAAAATGAGGACACTAATCTTTCTGACACAAGTGCGTATAAAATACATCCACCGCGTTCTCCAAGGAAGACCAGTTAGACAAGACTGATCACTGTTACCATGCAGTCATGAGCATATGTGGCTGCCATTTCAAAACTATGACTTAAGTCTCCTTTCCTACTATTTTCATAACTCTGTTCAGAAGTGATGATGAACACAATTAGAAAGCCCTTCCATTAGAACCCTTATCTTCAAGAATACTTATGAAGAACTCCATTTGATTTTGTTTGTTGAAGAAAACTGGCGAAATACTGTTTGTGGGAGGAAAAGATATTTTGGGCTAGAGCCTGTTATCTACACTTTTTACATCTATTTTTAGGCAGTAATTTCTGTTAATTTTTTTAAACTATGATAATGCCCAAAAAAATTAATGGTTTTTGTACTTAATTATTCAGTGTGAAAACTGAGATGGGGAACATAATTTGGTACTTTCCTCAGGACCCAGTTTGAGTGAAGAGATAATTTTTTTTTGGTTACTATATACTTAATTGTTTATAATTTAAAATCAAAAGGCATATCCACTTATTTTTGTGTCTTTTAAAAAACTCAGTATTCTTGTTTTCTGATATGGATTTTGAGGGAACTTCCATCATGAGAAGTACTTTTTGAGTATTTCTGAATTTCTGAAACAAAATTTGGAATTATGGTATGTACATTCAATAGCATGCATTACCTGACACCTTTGTAATACTGCATCTGCTTTAACATATGTTTCTGATAAGGACAGGTAAATAGAATGTTCTTGAAGTCAGAAACTATTTGTAAAATAAATAACCCCCCAAACAATTAAGCTCTTGACATGTGTCATTTGTGCAGCAGTGCTTAACAGGCTTTCATCAGACTTACAGAAGAAGAAGAGTGATTTTTCATTCCATGGGCTTTAGTGATCTTAATTTTTAGTCTGGACCCTTAGGGATTTTTAATGAACACAAAATCTAGTTCTGTGTTAAGAATATAAGCATAGCCAGGACCATTCTGTGGAGCCCTGCTTCCTAGGAATGATTCCCAGGAAGCTATGATGTGCGTCTAGAACAGCATGGCCAAACTTGACATTGGATTCTGTTAAAACATTGGCATCTCACAGGTGTTAACTAGACACAGTAATAAACTTCTTTACGCTCTTCCTTGCTTTATTTTCCTGATGATCAGAAATATTTGGGGGACTAGGACAGAGCCCGTAATCCTGATGCTTTATCTTTGGTTTAAATTATGAACCTGGAGAAAACAGAGAATACATGTGTATATTCCTCTATTTTTTTCTCATTGTGTATTTTTTTTTTAAATTATTTCTTTCTGGCTTTAGTAACACAGCTGCCTTTAGCAGGGGAGTACTTAATCAGTATTGTTGGTTGATGTAACTCCTCCTCCAAGTAATCCAGTTAGTTAGTTGCTTAGTTACTCTAACATTTGGATTTGGAAAACCAGTTTGCTCTGAATTACAATGACTTTTGTAGAAGGGTGCTTCATTTACATGGATTCTTATCAAATATCTGCTATTATTACCTTTGTGTCAGTACTTGGGCTTTAGTCCAAGAGAGAGAGAAAATACAGACAGACAAGGTCAGTCTTTCTATCAAAATGGAATCTTTCAGTCTGACGTAGTCTCATAAAATTCCTGAGTTCACTGGTAACCTTACAAAAAAAAAATCTTATAATGACTGCAATTAAAACAGATTTATTGTATAAATTACCTTCTTTTTTATCTCAGTTACTTCAGACTTGCAGTGTTTGATGTTCTCTGTCTTGACTCAGCCTGTGTCCCTAGGCCATAGAAGCTATGTAAAATCAGAGACTGGCACTTAAGTACGCTGTGTAAGGAAAGGAAATAAAAAAAGAATGCTTTGTGACTCACATATTTTAAAACTAAAGTGCAGAGTTAATAAAACAAATAAACAAGATGTACAGAGTTAATAAACAAACAAATTTCTTAATTGACTCACTCCTCTTACCACTGAACAGAAACTGTTGAAGAGCTTTAGGAAACTACACAGTTTCATGCATAATGTGAAGAGTTTGATATAAACAAAGGAGAGGTAATCCTACCTAACATCCATTAGCCTTTCTTTGACATTCACAGAACTCTAGGGTGAAAAAACATTCTCACAAAAAACAGTGACGGGTGAGACCTGCCATAACATTGTGAAATTTATTGGAAATACCCAATGATGTCTTTCAATCACTTTAAACATTAATAATGGGAGACACCTAAGTGTTAGAGATCCACAGGTAGACTCAAGGGAAGATCTAAAAATTCATAGCAGATTTTGACCGTCAGTGTTAATATTAAAAGAATATTCTATGCTGTCTAGGGTATACTTTCTTCTCATATGTAATATTACTTCAGTGAACACAGGTTATAATTAATAAAATAGATGAAACAACTATTCTTATGTCATAAACCCAAAAAAATTTCTTCTCACCCAAAAATATTTCTCACAATGGAATTTCCCTCAAAATCCATATCAGAAAATGGGAATTCTGAGCTTTTTAAATGATGGTTAAATAAATGGATATACAAATGTCTGCTTTCTGGTAGAGGTTTCATTCAGCAACCACAACTCGGCCCAATGTGAATATGAGATTCAGCTGTCTTTCAGTCTTTCCCTTGTTTTCCTAGTCTCCACATAAAGGAAGGCTGAGTGTGTCAAATTGGTAGCCAGTGATGTGGATAAGCGGATAATACATGGGCTGCTCCATGAAATAGTGCTCTAGGTTCATTTATTGCAGATTTAAATACCTACCTGTCCTGAAAACATTTCTGTACCCACTAATTTCACTGTCAATCTCTTCCATTATTTATGGGGGAATATAGATTGGAAATCAATGAAGATTGTAAGATTTACATGAAAAAAAAGAAACCAACCAAAAAAACCCTAACCCAAAACTATAAACACTTGTTAGAGAACAGAACACTTCATCTGAATTTATTGCAGCCTTTGAAATAGTGCCAAATAAACATCCTCGTGTTCTGAATAGAACTGTCTCTGATTCTCCATTTACCATTTTCACTGTGGCTGCTCATATGGTTGAAAGGAGGACAATAAATTAGGTCACTGAAACTGTGGTGTACTAATCTAACATGATGCAAAAAGTAGGTGATAAAGTGAGGCAAAGCATGACTATGTAATGTAAGTTACATTTCTATTAAGTAGAGTATGAAAGTGCTACTTTAATCCCTAAAATGCCTAGGAAGGAAATTAGGCATAACAAGGACAGTCACAGCATTCATGGTTTACTTATTGATATATTGATGGTGCAGTGTACAGTGTCAGAAAAAACTTAAGGTATTGCCAAAAGGATACATTTTTAGGTGCTTTTCACTTTCACTTAAGGCACTGAAAGCTTTTAGCAAGGTGGACACCGAGAGATATTTTGACTTTAACTAGTTTCAGGAACCATTTTTATTCATTACTAGTAATTATCTTAGGGAGAAAAAGAAGGAAGAAAATAGGTATAATAGAAGGAATAAACCTCAGAAGAGGCCAAATGGTTCTTACTTAAACTAATGTAAGCACCTTATGTAATGAAGGCATTGTGGGCAGTCTTTTTTCTGAGCTCATAAGCATATGATGGTAGTCACACCTGTGACAATTTACACTTGTCAATAGCCCAGAGGTGACTGTCATCTAGTCTACTTGACGTGACTATGACACAGGTGCACAAAATGTATATTTGTAAGTACTTGAAAACAGAACGGCACTGGCTAGGTATCCTGATATCTACAAAGCTGTGGTGTTTTCCTCAGATTTCTCTCTTCTATATTGCCTGTATTCAGGTGGTCCTTGCAGAAAACAGACATTGTGTAAAAGTGAATTAGTCAAATGATGGACAACTCTGCAGAGAGGAATGTGGTAATGCACTCACAGGCACATTGCAGAAAGCAGAACAAAAGACCAAGGTTGAGTGAATTGGATCCAGGGCCTGGGTCACATTTGGTTCTGTCAAAATAGAGTTGGAGTTCTGCTCAGAAAAATTGCAGCATCTAGCCAGAGCTGAGAAAATATATTCATACTGAAAGTAGTTTGCAGCCTTTTTTGTTTCTTTCTTTCTTTCATTTCAGTTGAGGCCTCTACTTCAAACTGTGCTTTTGCCATATCTGTTTCAATTAGGAAGAGGCTTCAAAAGCCTCTTTTTTAGCCTCATTTTTAGGAAGGAGAGAAAATATGGTTATTAGGCTAAATAATTGCAGTGCTGTACTTTTTCCAGATGCTTTTTGTTTGGAAAGCATTGTTTCATGGCAGAAATATTTATTGAGGCACTGAGATCGATAATAGCCACAGATTTGTTTTCCTAAAATTTTCTCTCATTGAACGATGGAAATAGAATATGTCTCTTCTAATTAGGAACAGTGTGTTTGAAATGTCTTTGCTAACCTCGAAAAGAGTTTAATAAAAGTAAATAAATATTCCTATCCTGTAATTTCAGATCTTTTTCTTTGGTATACACTTGTGTTTTTTAGTTTAACTGTACATGACCCTTTATCTACAGTGGTTCTAGTAAAATTAAGAACAGATATATTTACCGCTTCAGAATGCTTTTTGTTACAATTTTTAAGGATGATTTGTTTCTTTAATCCAAATTCCTAATACAATGATGAAAATTATTGCTATTGTTTTGAATGTATCAGTTGCATTTTCTTGCTTCTTGTAATCCTCTCCAACTTATTGTCTTCCAATAACTGGCTAAAAATATGACTGCTAGTTTCAGAAATGCATTTTATTAAATGCCATTTTCAGAAATAAAAGATATATTATGTAAAGCCCAGAAGGGTTATTTTTAAAATGCAAAATGCAGATATAGTTTCTAGTTTTGCATTAATTCATAATGCAAATAAGAGTGATGTTATTAATCTACAAACGTCTTTTGGTTGGGGTGTTGTTTATAAAAGTGACCTCATGTGCTGCTTAGCAGAACTGATAAGTGCAGGTTTAAAGAGTTGTGCATTTATTTAAAAAATATAGTGAATTTTCTACAGTTACAATTGAAGAGAAAGAAATGGAAGAGATTTGAGGCATCGGGATACACAAATATCTCCTCGAATTTTGTTAATGGGAAACTTTCCATTAGTCTGTCATTGTTTCTGGGTATTTCGTTGCCCTCTGAAATGATAATGTACTGTACTTTTCTTGTACTTTTTTAATGAATTTTTTTTTCCACCTTTTCTTTCTCTATTTACACCTATGGTTAAGAACAAACTGTGCATTGTGGGTTTTTTTTATTATTTTTCTCTGCAGGACACAACAGGTTTTAACACCCCCCTTCTCAGACCTCGTGTGATTGGAGAATGGGTTGGCCGTGAAGAGAATGATGCAGACCCTCTGGCTGCTGAGATGCTACAGCCACCAATACCAAGAAATAAAAATGAGCAGTGGGACAGCGAGGATAGCAGCAGTCCTGGAGGAAGGTGGGATTTTGGTCCAGCCTAGAAAATTTATATTTTGTGAAACAGAGGGCTGTCTGTTTAACAAAAACTCAATTTCTGAGAGCAGAGTGCAGGGCTTTTTAATTCCCATGTCATAGTGGGTCAGCATGCAGAATAAATGGAAGTCATTAATATGTGACTGGTTTCTTCTCTTGCTTTTATATCTGATTAACTTCATACTCATTTACAATCACGTGGATTAATTCACATGTATAAAACTAAGGTTATATTTACATCACTGGGGTCCAGTCTAGTGTGTAATAATTTTGCAAGGTATAGCTTTATTCAGATACTTCAAACCCCTCCATCTTTCCACAGTTGGTAGCTGGTATTTGTTAGTCTTCTTGACACTTTAGTGATAAACCTGATTTTCTCATTTAAAAAAAAGATGGACAAGGGAAACTGTCTGTATCTATGTTATTTTTATCAGGACTTCCTGAATTTATGTTCTTTTCATATACCTAGCCTTTTGGTGTCAATAACATGTCTTTCTCAAGGAGAAAATTGTGTTCTCTGCAGTAAATAAATTCTGAAGATTTATTGTGCTTGTCTGAGAATGAAGGAGTATGTTTGTTTGTTAATGTGCTTCAGCCACATGAAAGAGATTATCATTTTTACAAGGAGTCCATTTTCTATGATTCAAAGATACTGGTTTATCCCAGAAGTTAAATACTCACAGCTTTCCTTTAAAAGGAATTAATGGCTATCTTTTTAAATGTAAACCTTGTGCACTGCCTCTGTTAATTGGCTTAAACACCAATGTTTCTCCCTCAGCCCTGTAGCAGCAGACACCTTTTTCTTCCTCTTTTAAGAAGGCAGAAACTCTCTGCTTTCATTTTGAAAATGTCTAAGATATTCCTTCACTGTGTCCTCCATATGCCTTCTCCATTGGAATTTACCTCCCTGTCAGAAGGAGACTAATCTGTCACTAGGTGTACTCTTTCTTACAGGCTGCATTCATTAACTTTCCTCACATGTTTGTAATGTTTGTTATCCATGAGTACTTCATTTAATTAGATTATTGTGGGGGAAGCTGCAAGTAGCAGTATTTCAGAGTAGCAGCATGTAGTAATGATCCCTCAGCCAGACGTTGGATGGGAACCAAGACAACTCAGACACTGGGTCTTTCCAGTGCAGTTCCTGAGAAAGTAATGGAGTCAGCAATGGGCACTGCACCTTAATTGTGCAGGCCTGTGTTTCTTTTTCCTTATTCAGCAGCCAATAAAGACGCTGAATAAAGATCTGTTCCACACTGCAGAGGGAATTGAGGATATTGTCTGCCTTCTGTCAATAGGAAGGAGCAGAAATAAGCACCTCTGTCTAATCTCCGGAAGGGAGCAAAGAGATCAGTTCTGAGTAACAAAGATGATTCAAAGCAACGCATTTTTCTCTTTGTAGAGAGTGGTACAAGATGTGAGAAACCTCACAGCTAATGCTATAATTAAAAAATATGATTAATGGCTTTGAAAATAGCATTTGAGAAGTCTTGTTGAGTATCATGGCAAAATCACATTGCCTGGCATATGAACAAGGAGAATATGGGGTACTTGATGCCAGGAAAAACTCACGGGGTACTGATATCTCTGTTTTTTAGGTGCAGTAAGTGCTAAAGACCTATTGAAAAATATGTATCGTGGGAGTACTGATTTTCAGTGGAAATGAATAACTACTAGATTACATACAGCATATGGATTTACATTTGGATGACTGATTTTATGTCTGGGATAATTCTTGGTTCGTTAGCATTTCATCAGCTTTTGTAAGGCACTTATAAAAAACATGTTTGCAGTCTTGCAAAAGAATAATAAAGTTGCAGAACTTCAAGATAGTGGTGATACTAAAATTGATGCCAACTATATATGGAAATTTAAAAGACCCGTGTTGATCAAGATTAATCTGAATATGTAATAATAGTTCACTAGTAACTGGCAGTTGCTTCAAGGTCTAATGCGGTATTCCTGTGAATTAAAGTGCTATTAGCAGAATTTGGAACTGACCATATACCAAATGTGTGAGACAAGTATTAGATAACAATAACTTCCTTTTAATGTAACATCCAGAAATAGTGGGAAGACTTTAAGTTTTACGAGATTAAGTGAAACTCTCAAATAAGTGAAGTTGTCAGTTGTAAAGAATTTTTGGCTACCTCGTCTGTATTTCATTCACCACTTAGTAGTTAATGTAGCCTAAAATAATCCATTTATACTTTTACCTGGCAAATGAAAGCAGGAGCAATTGGAAATTCACATTAAATGTTTCCAATTATGTCTTGTTAAATTTTATTTAGCAACACTTTAAATAAAAAGTGATAGTTTAAAGATCAGTATTTATCAAGATTTATGTGATAAGCCAGCGAATTCTTTAAACTAATCCTAATAATCACAGTTGAAGTATAAGAACAAGAAAGTGAAAACTGAAATTGTCCCATTATTTCCAGATAATGTTTTCTTCTACCTGTCAATAAACATAAGGAAATGCTACAAAATGAAACATATAAATATCCAGAGGATTAGGCATTGGCAAATCACTGGCCAAGTACCTGCCATCAGTGTCATGTGATTCACATGTTGTTGTCACAGACCATAGAGTACAAGCTTTTTGGGGAAGCCCTGAGTCCTTACACATTCATAGCATTCTGTAAAGTATGGAATGGACTGCAGGAAGCAGCATATTCCTATGGATCTGTTGATAACATGCTCATTTACAGTAATCCTCTTTTCAGCATAAAGCAGATCATAGTGAATATACATAGTATGTATTATTTAGAATCTGTAAATTGTCTGATTTTCTGTCTTTGCAACCACGATCCTCCTTTTTCGCTCTGTTGAGCAGTGCACAGTGGGAAAGAACCACTATTTCCTCCTTAAAAACATATATTCCTGTGATGATGAGCAACAGAAGCAGACATGTTGTGTATTTGAAAGGCAGGCTCGGTTATTCAAGAAAAGAAATGAGAAGAAATAAAAAAAAGGAGCAACTGGAAGGACAGATGTCACTGCTGTTTTGCTTGGAAAAGACAGCGTGGCCAGTCTGAGTTGCCATATTAGTGATGTCTTGTCAAATGGTTGAAGGGTCACCTTTTTGCCCTTACGTTCTGGAGTGCTACAGAGGAAAGACCGTGTTTGTTACTGGTTTTGTACTTCTCTCTGTTACTCCTGTAAGAAAGCAAGGCAAGGTATTAGTACGTGATAAGAGACCATGGAAAAGTGCTGATGGCAATCCTGCTGGTACTGAGCTCCTGTTTCAGAAATTTGAACACCGTGAAAATAGGATTAAACTCATTCTCAAGTCACAGTTGGTAGTTCTCTACATGAAAAAAATTTTGGAGGAATTCTGAGAAGATGCAAAGCTCATGGGAATCTTCCTCGAGTGATAATGTATGTACACAGAGGGGAATTCGAGTGGTTTTTAATATGATACTCTTTTCTCTTAGAGCCTGAAATGAACTAAAGCTTACAGAGGGCCTATTCATTACCTGATGTCCTAAATTCAAAGGCCATTCTTCATCTCCGAAGTCCACTTTGTCTCATTAGTGTTTATCTTTGCTGGGGAAATGAACTATTGTTGATTATATTAAATTTCATATATTGACAATAGATGGGCCTTCCTGCAACAGACTGTAAGGAAAATCTGAGGTGATGTTGATGCTCTCATGTGGGGCACCAAACTTCTGTTTGTTGTTTTTATGTTGTAAAGAATCTGAAATGGCAAATGGTAGCAAGTCCTGCCTTAGACCTTTCTACTAACTTCTGTGCAGTTCCAGTTCTCTGTTATTTAGGTTAGGGATGCAACTCAGCAAATCATGAGAATTGTTATAAATACATAGCCCTTAATTCTGTGGGGTCATGGTAACATAACGACCCAAGGGGGAAGTTCTTTGTTGTCAGCTTTGTTGCTATGCGATCAATGCCTTAGCAATACTGATTAGTAATTGATGTCCCGTTGCTCTATATATGTAGCTTATTTAGACCTGATCAATGCCCATAAAGTCGATGGGAAATCTCCCAGATTCAATTAAGACTTTAAATAGGAACTGAAAACACAAACTGACTTAGAACATCCAATGATTGGGGAATGAACGATAACCAGTTGGGTTACACGTGATCTGATGGTGTTAACCTTCAGATCTGGAAGACATCATGGACTATAGTAATTTGACAAATACGTGACGTATTTTGAAGAGAGCACCAGTAAGAGAAAGTTGTGCTTTCCTCTCTCACAGCTTAAAAATGGAGCCAAAGACCAAAGGACTAAAACATCAACAGCAGCAACATAAGAAACTGCTGGCTGCCATGCTTTCTCAGGACTCCTTTGACTCTGCTCAAAGCACAGCTCCATCTGTAACTGAAGAAGATATTGACAATGAAGATGATGCAATGGAACTACTGGGTAACTGCAAAAAATTACATGTATTTTCTGATTTTTTTTAATTGTAATACACAATCAAACACAGATTAGTCTCTCTATACTCTCTCTCTAATCTTTCTATGGAAACTGCTCTCTATATTTGAAGCTAAAGTATCTAGCAGCTGTGTGAAGGTTCATAAGGTTTAATTTAAAACTTTCAGGAGAAATATAATGAAGACCATAAATGTATGTGAATAAACTGCCAACTGCATCAAAATCCCTTGAAATTTCAAAAGCTTCACCTGCCTAAAGTAATTAATTTGGTTTCCTACAATTGAAGGTTCTGCATGTGTTTATGTAGAAAGAAAAGAATCAACTTTGCTGTCTTTCATCTGGGTCTTCTTTTTCTTAGCTGTACCACAGTTTTAACCTCAGTGGATTTTATTTGAGACTTACGAACTACGAATAGCTTATGCAATGTGAATTTGTAACCTCTTCGGAGGATCTGATTATAAATTTCCACTAGACTGTATTGTATCTTATATTATATTTATATATATTGCATTGTAGAAGGCTTGATGCTCACTGCTTCCTCCCTTTCCTGGAAGTATTAGTTCTGAAAGGAGGGACATTTTTGAAGAAAGTGAATTAATAGTTTCTTTTCTGCCATTTTTCAAACTTTCAGTGTAAGATGCTCAAAAAGTAGTCATGAATTTAAGTATTTTTTTACCAATTTTTGCTGTATGGAACTGTATATGGAATCACAGCGTGGGAAATCTGTAACTTCCGAACAGGTCAGCATTCTTATGTTTACGAATTCTGGAAATTTTTTTTTTTTTCAGGTTAGACATTAATCTAAAAATCAAGAAAACACATGATACTCTTTTTTTTTCTGTGTATATTTCTGTTTCTTTCTTACTATAGTTTTCATAGAACCATAGAATAGTTGAGATCGGAGGGGACTGCTCGAGGTATCTAGCTCAACCCGTTGCTCAAAATAATCAGCTGTAGCAGGTTGTTGTGAGTGGATTTTGGCTATATCTAGCAATGGAGACTACAACATCTCTGGGCAGCCTGTTCCACTGCTTGACTGTGCTCATCGTAAAAAAAGTTTTTATTCTGCTTAATTAATTGTGAATTAATACATAATTCCCTTTTTTTAGTAATTATAAGTTTGATACATGCATTTGTTTTACAAGAAAGAAGAAATAATGGGCTGGATCACTAAGGTGTCACAATGTGTCAATTAGTTCTTTGTGTTTGAAAGGTCACAGGGTTTGTGACTGTGGGCTTGCAGTCTTCATAGAATCGGTTGGTATTTCCAGAATTAATCCATGGATTTTAGTGAAGGCCATAATTAGTCTGTAGCTGCGTTACCTCCTTATTTCCTTCTTCAATTTACAGATCTTTCTGACTTTATCAATGTAACATAAAAAGAAAGCTGAAAGGGTGTCTTGTGCTGGTGAAAACCACAGGACTCCTCTAGCATTCTGTGGCATCTGGAAGGTACAGTAGGTGAGTGTGTGTGTGTTCTGTTATTTACCTCATTATTTACCACATACAGGATAGAATCTTTTGTTAACTTTTGTGGAGATAGTGAGAAAAATGTATCCAATAGATAGCAGTATACAGGCATAGATCTTTCCTTCCAGACACTTGAATCCCTAAAGTTATCTGGAACCAGAAAGGCAGTATAAAGGAATATGAGGAGTAGCTGTGCTTATAGTGATTATAGTATGGCCAAGTTTTAGTAAATATCACTGATAGAAAGTTCAGTATACACATCTTGGTGTTGAAAATGCTGTGCTTCCGAAAAACTGGCTTGTATTTTAATTCTCATTTCACAATCTGTTGACAGTATATGTGTTAGGTTTGATATAATGGATAGGTTACATCCCGCAGAACTGCTCAAAATTTGAGGATATGACACTGTTACATGGGAAAGGTATTTTATTTTCTTTTGAAGGTAGCACAAAGAACTTCAGTTTGTATCAGCAAACAGGTATTTTTCATTGCCATGTTTTCCAGGTCAGTAACTATTTGATACTGAAATTGAGTTTTTTTTGTAATGTACCACATTAATCTATTAACTGCTTAAAGCTTTTTACACTGTTTATACAGAGTATAACTAATTTCAAATCATGGTGTTTTGCCATCACTGAATTGTTGCATATAGCTCTTTGATTTGTTCCCTTTAGAGTTCAGTGTTTGTTTATTCAGCCTTTTCTTAAAAATTTACAAAATGTCATGCCCCTAAGTCAGGATTCTGGGAAAAAAAAATCTACTTATAGCAGATTATTTAAAGTGTACACTGCTTATAATGCAGGTTTTTGCAGAACACAAACTTCCATCTTAATCTGTGTTCAAGAGAACTTTTTTCAGAGTTTGGTTGATTTATATAGATATTAAAAGAATGAGGCTAACTGTTGGTATATTTTCTTTTAAAAAACCCATCTCCTAGGACTGCCATCAGAATTGTTAATGAAGGTTTTAGCTAGAATGAAACATTCCAAATAGAAGAAACAATTACACTGTTAACCATTTCAAAGGAAATATATGTGCAAAGATGAAAAAGAATGTTATAGGGCTACATTCTGGTTCTGATTTCAGTTATCGCTCTTTATGTGTAAGATAAGATGTATAGGAGGGCCATTCACATACTGGTAACTTTCTAAGTATGTTCACTCAAGCAGGTGGCTGAAATAGGTTACTGACAGATAACATCATAGTGGAAAGGATCTTCCTGACTTTAAAAAGCTGAGAACTATGACTATAAAATCACATGTGTTTGTAAATTTCAAAGGGTAATGCAATTGAGGTCTGTGACTGAAAATTATATCAAGGGACTCATTTCATGCACATCATAATGCCAAGTATTGTGTTTTGTAAATCTAATCAGGAACTGAAGCAATTCCTTATGAAACTCTGCGGCCCTTTTGAAATTGTACGACATTTGGGCTTAAGCTGTCCTTCACATTTGGTGAAGGTCCACTGAGACTTTGAAATCGTGTTATGCCCTCAGTACCTTACCGATTTCCACTGAACTGTTATTTCCCCTGAAATTACTGTGAATATTGATTGTACCAAAGCATGACTCATATGGTTTTAAAAAATCAGTTGTTTGTTTAAGTGTAAGTATGTAATTGTTTAAGTGTACTGCTGTGCATAAACATACACATGGTAAAAGTATAAGGTTTTTTGTAGCACACTTGGATTTAGAGATACGTTCTTGAGGTTTTTACAAATAAGGAAGACAAAAAAGACATTCGGTATTGTTTAATACAATATTGATACAGAGAACAAATCCTGTGAGAAGCATCTGATGGAACTGGGGTTGTTTAGCCTGGAGAAAAGGACGCTCAGAGGAAACCTAATTGCTCTCTACAACTCTGGAAAAGGAGGCTGTAGCCAGGTGGAGATTGGTCTGTTCTCCCAGATAGCAAGCAATAGGACAAGGCCTCAAGTCATGCCAGGGGAGGTTTAGATTAGATATTAGGAAAAATTACTTCACAGAAAGAGTTGTCAAAGCATTGGAACAGGCTGCCCAGGGAAGTGGCTGAATCACCATCCCTCCTGGAGGTATTTTGAAGATGTGTAGATGTGGTGCTTAAGGACATGGTTTAGTTTGGATTTGGCAGTGCATGATCATAACAATCTTTTCCAAGCTAAATGATTCAATGATTCCATGATACTTAGTCATAATGTTCAAGGAAAAATTTCTTGTTGTTGTCCAATTGTTACATGTGCTCACAGTACTAAAAATGTTACCATATGTTAGTAGATACTATGCAACAGTTACCTCTGTAGTACCACTCCAAACTGAACCCAGGAAATTCACTCGCACAGGTGTGATTGAAGTAAAAGATGGTGATAACTGAAGCCCCTTTCCTGCAGTTGGTGCATAGGCCTGTCTGTATGATTCTGAAAAGCCTCTATGAATTCAATGCAAATAATCTTATATTTGAGCTAACTTTAAGTGCTTGGAGCATCAGGATTTGTAAGATCATCTATTCTTTTCTTCAGAGATGGCTTCACAGAAATAATGCTTTTTTTCCCATAATGTGGAAATATGAAGTGAAAATTCAGTGATTGTTTGCCTTATGTTTATTATGTGTAATTCTTGCTATGCAGTAACAAACCAGAATCTTTAAAGATAGAAATGCACTTTAAGTAGTAATAAAATTTTCAGTTATTGCTTGGGAGATACCTGATGTCTTCTGTTTGCTTTAATAACTCTTCTTTTACTCTTTAGAATTTCTTTATTTTCAATGTTAATTAGTTATCATTGTAATACCCTTGGTTACAATGGCTGGTGATATATTTACATTTTATAACAAGAGGAGATAAACAGAATTTAGTGGAGATTGCATTTTCCTGTAGGATGAGACTGTAGCTCAGTAGTCTACCCCTTAAATAATCTATACCGCTTTTCTAATCAATTTCTGAGTGCTTCAGTGAAAGGGCGTGCAATCTGCAGTGCTTTCAGTAAATTTCCTCTGGTTTTACAGAAATTCCTGATTTCTTTGGTTCCTAAAGGCCTTTGGCAACATGTAGAAAACTGACTTTAGACATGATAAATTGTCCTAGCAACAGGTTGTTCCTCTTTATTGTCTTTCCCAGCTGAACAAAACCTTCTCCATTACGTGAGTAAAATACATCATTTTCCAGAAAAGAGGCCAAAAGACCCTGGGAAAGATGATATGCGAGTTGTACTACCATCTTCAGAATAGTTTTCTGGCCCTTAGCCTGTTTTGTTGGGGTTTAAGTAGAATGATTGCATGGGAGAAAGCTGTGTGATTTTTCTCATCATGTTCCCTTTCGCTGAATCTTCTTTTTTTGGAAGCTGTTGGGAACTCTGCAAAACTACCAGTGGGTGTCTGCTTTGTAGTGCACACACAAAAGCTGACACCACTGGGAGACAGGAGGCCTGCTCTGCATGCGCAGACTGCCTGTGCTATATATTGCAAAGTTTTCAGTGGCAGATGTAATGCACTGGTGCAAATGTGTGTAGCAGATCTCCTTTAGAAGAGCACTCAGAGTCTGTCAGGTGTGGATTTAAATAGCTTTTTGAGGGAAAAGTTTAACAAATACCATATTCAGTATTTTTTTCTTCCTGCCGATGTATAAACTGCCTGAGCAAGAGAGATGTGCAGGTCTGTTTAATGTCATTCGTGGAGTTCATTGATTTTGGTTCATCTTGTGGTCCTTTGCTAAGAGACAGCAACATCTGTGAGAATATTTTAATTGATCTGAGTATAAGCAAAGCTCTAGCTTGTTATTCAAAGAGCAGGAATTTGGTGTTTAAAGTCCTAATGGAATCCTGCTCTTGAATTTTACTGTCCTTAGTACTACAGGTGTTTGACATTTGCATAGAATTTTTAGACTGACGATAAATTCCAGTAAGCTAAATAAGTTCTGTTGTTTGGCTAAGAGTGTGTTTGTAAGGTTAGAATAAATTATTAATTCAATTAGTCACATATTGCAATACTTACTGTAATTTCTGTTTAGATAAGCATAAAATGGTTTGAAAGTGAAGTTCATTGTGCTTCATATTGCTAAAGTGAAAATGGAGAGAGAAAACCAATTATAGCTAGAGATACTAGCTTCTCTTGAGTCAAAATGAGTTACATCAGCTAGTAAAATGCTACAAAATAATGATTAATTTTCAAGAAATAGATGTGTACTGAATATAATCGTGTGCAGGAGGCTACAGTGTTGTTTGTTTACAGTTTGCACAAGGAACCAAAATTTATTTTAACCTGTACCTAAAGAAGAGAACGGAAGGAAATGTAAGTCCGCTACTAAACCATGTCCTTAAGCGCCACGTCTACACATCCTTGAAGTACCTCTAGGGATGGTCACTAAACCACTTCCCTGAGTAGCCTGTTCCAATGCTTGACAACCCTTTCCATGAAGCAATTTTTCCTAATATCTAATCTAAACCTCCCCTGGCATGACTTGAGGCCTTGTCCTATTGCTTGTTATCTGGGAGAAGAGGCCAACCTTCACCTGGCTATAGCTTCCTTTCAGGGAGTTGTAGAGAGTGATAAACAGCCCCAGTTCCATCAGATGCTCCTCACAGGACTTTTGCTCTGGACCCTTCCCCAGTGTCTGTTCTCTGGACACACTCGAGCACCACAATGTCCTTCTTGTAGTGAAGGGCCCAAAAGTGGACACAGGATTCAAGGTATGGTCTCACCAGTGCTGAGTACAGGGATACAATCACTGCCCTAGTCCTGCTGGCCACACTATTTCTGATGCAAGCCAAGATACCATTAGCCTTCTTGGCCACCTGGGCACACTGCTGGCTCATATTCAGCTGGCTGTTGACCAGTACCCCCCCGTCCTTTTCCTCTGAGCAGCTTTCCAGCCGCTCTGCCCCAAGCCTGTACGGGACATGCATGGGGTTATTGTGACCCAAGGGCAGGACTCGGCACTTGGCCTTGCTGAAACTCACACCACTGACCTCCACCCCTTAGTGTAGCCCCCTGTAGGACCTTCCTTTAGCAGGTCAACATTCCTGTCCAACTTGGTGTCATCTGCAAACTGACTGTGTGCCCTCAATCCCCTCATCAAGATTGTCAATAAGCCATTAAACAGAGCTGTCCCAAATACTGAGCCCTTGTAACCAGCCACCAAATGTATGTAACTCCATTTACTACCACTCCCTGGGCTTGGCCATCCAACCAGTTTTTAATCTAGTGCACCCATCCAAGCATTGAGCAGCCAGTTTCACCAGGAGAATGCTGTGGGAAATGTGTTAAAGGCTTTACTTAAGTCCAGGCAATCAGCACCCACAGCCTTTCCCTTGTTCAGTAAGTCTTGTCATAAAAGGAGATCAGATTGGTCAAGTAGGACCTGCATTTCATAAACCCCTGCTGACTGGGCCCGATGCCCTGGTTGTCCTCTATGTACTGTGTGATGGCACTCAAGATGATCTGCTCCATGACCTTCACTGGCACTGAAATCAGGATGGCAGATCTGTAGTTCACTAGATCCTTCTTCTGGCTGTTCCGGTAGATGGGTGTTACATTTGCTAACCTTTCACATTTGCATAAAAATAAACTATCGTTATTTTCTTGCCCTGATCTTGTACTCATCCCTAGGAATGGGATATCCCTAGGGTGCTGGTTAAATAGATATCCAAACTACTTTTTTCTTCTTCAGGACACTCAGGTTAGTATAGATACACTGCTGGGAAATGATTCAGTGGCAATAAATGGATGTAGTTACTTTTGTGCCTGGCTCTGTTTTAGATAGTGTGCTGACTCTCCAGTATTAGTGATCTGTAACAACCTCTACATAAACTTATTCTTTAGCTTACAGTGAAGCTCAAAAGATGAATGTCGGATTTCAGAAGCTGGCTGTGGAGATCTGGCACACTTGATTGACTGGTTGGTGTGCTCAGCTGCTGCCAGTTCCAGAGCAATCACATTCTCTTTTTGGAGCGTGCAGGGAAAGGAAGCAAGAAAAAAGTCAGTTACAATTGTCAAGTTCGTACTTTAGTAAGAAATGACAGGATTTCTTCACTTGGAGATGTGGAAGAGAGCAGTAGAACTGCGTGAAGTCTGGTGAAGCTTCCTTACTGCTCAGTTGTACACAGCTGAAATCACTGTCTTTGTACTGGGTGGATAAGATTGACCTAGAGCTGTCAGGACAATTCAGGGAGGTGATAGCAGAGTGAGAGGTACTATGATTACCGGATTTTGGGTGTTGCAACCACTTACAGCTAGTGTTTGACCTGCTTCAGTGAATTCCTTGGCTTTGGGGCTCTTTCTAGCTACTGAGAAGGGATTGTTCATCAGAGTAGGCCGTTGATAGGTAGAGGGCTTAGTCAAAGAGAGATTTGTGAATTTTGTTCATATTAGGAGGCAAGGATTTGAAGGCAAAGAATTATGTCCAAACACATCAGAGCTTAAAGTTATTTTTCTTGTTAATATGTGGCTGATTAGTGTCACGTTTTTCTGAACTGCCAGAGTATGCATTCCTCTGAATAAATTGTCCTTTATTTTATATACAAATAAGTTGCTCACAAGAAGATAATTACTGCCTGTAAGAGCACTCAAAGAAGTATAAACTTAGCAGGGTTTTGATGGGTGGCCATAGAGATTTATTTATATATATAAAATCACACTTGTAAATTATAAATAAAATAAATATATTTGTTTCAAGAGTATTTCTTTTTTATTTAGCTTTACACCCTGAATCATAGTGCTGTTTATAATATTGGACAGAATTTGTTGTATATAACAATGCAAAGTAAGAATTGTAGCAAAACGAACCAAGACAAGACTATGAGTGAGATACCTTAAAATGTAGTTTCCTGTCCTTCTTTCTAAACTAGAATTTGAGAGGAAAGTGTTGGAAATCCATGTGGAAAAATTCATTCCATTGCCATGCATTGCAGAACACCACAACAGCTTTTTCAAAAATTCATGTTATGTTTTTCTGAGACCTTCACTACTTAGTGAAGCCTTTCCAATTGTTGAAAATCTAATTTAATGCTACTTACAGAAAATAGGGGCTTTGTTTATGTTTCATAATGAATATAGATGGTTTAGGTTCTGGTACAGTTAGTGGAAAGTATGAAATTTCTAAAACAAAATATTTGTTCAACCTGATGCACCCAAAACTAAGGAAGTTCTCTTGTAATGTTATGAATATCTTGTCTTCTTATGCAAGTATTATGATTCAAAACTTGTTATGGATTGTTTCCCAGTAGATTTTACTGCATTTCCTGCCTTTTTCTGTTTTATTTGATTTTGATGGTTGAGTTTGGCTCTCTAAATATGTTTGGAGCATAGGTTATTTGGGGTTTATTCCTAACTAGTATATTAAAGTAGGTTTTAATTGCTGCTTTTTTTGATGATGTTCATTTATATTAATGACTTCTATTAAGAGTTAGATTCGAAACTATTTAGCCAGTTTCCCCCGCCAAGACTTAATGATGTATGCCATGTACAGTGATCATCAGAACACCTTCATAATTAATACGTATAATTTTTGTTACATTCCTAATACTAGAAGCCTAATTTCTAAGATTTAGTGAAATTGCGTTGCCACTTTTCAAGACATGAGTTTACATCCTTCTCATGTGGAATGCAATGACTCTTTCAGCAGGGTTTTGGGAGAAACAAATTATTTATGTATTAAACTGAGTGCTAAAGCTACTCCTTCCTCTGCCATTGAAGAAAAGTAGAAATAAGGAGAAGGTATATTAATGTTATATGTCTTTGTAGATGGATATCAGTTATATGAGAACTTCAACTACCACATATGAATAGATTCTGGAAGGAAACAAAGAGTATTTTGATAAATCATAGCAACTCGAGTTGCTACAGAGATTGAGAATCACAGAATTATGTCCTGGTCTCAAAGAAAGAGTCAGTGTTTAAGTGACAAGCCATAAGAAGCCTCAGTGTACTTGAACCTCTTACTTAAAAGTCTTATGAAAGCTTAATGCGTGGTTCAAATACATAGGTATACTCAAAATAGTGCAAGGCCTAAGCAGGTCAGAAGACTCAGTGACAGCAGAAAAAGTCACGTTTTCATGCTTTTTTTTGGACTGTTTTCTGCATGTTTCTGTGTCTCAGTAGGTCAGTAGATTTGTTTCTATTTCAGGTGGAGTTTATGATGGAGCTGATCCCTTGTCTGATAGTGGTAGAATGAGGCTGTGGGCTAGGATTTTATGAATGCCACCACAGTAGTGAGAAATCAAGTATCTAATACATTGCTGTCATCTCACTCTCCTTCACACAACCAGATCTCTTTTCATGTGGAATGTAGCATTTGATCACTAGGTACAATTTGAGGACTTCCTATGCAGTAGTTACAGTTAGTTTGCCTTGAAATGGTAAGTATTTCTTCTATTGTTTGAAGTTAGGTAATGTGTTTTCTATATTTACTGTTTAGGTGATACTGTCAACACACCTCTTTGCCCCTAAATCATTCATGAATTCATTCTTGCATTAGTTGTTCCTGTTCTACCAATACAGAATGGGAAAATCACACAATTAAATTTAAATTTATTCCCTGAGGGCTGATTCCTTAAACAAATAGACCAAATATTTTTGCCTTTTCTCTGGGCAGGAAGGGGATTGCTTCTTGCTCATTCCAGCAGTCTGTACATTTTGATTCCAGAATTTCCCACCTCATCTACCCCAATACTTTTAGTTAAAGGTAAGGTGGTGTAAAAATTGTGTGGATACTCCTGCATTTTGCTATTGGTGGGGTTTTCTGTTGTTATAGGACAATGCTTTGTGTTGTTCAAATCAACTCGAGCTCTTCAGGGTAGTTGTTTGTCACATGGCATGATGAAGCAGCAGCTCGTGTTACATCTCTCAAGATGTATAACCCGCAAATCATATGATTTGGTAACACAACCTCCATCAAAACCAGTACTGAAAATCAGTGCCCAATAAATATTAGTGGACTATCAGGGAAAAGAACCCAAACAGTATCTATACATCCAGTTACTAGAAGTCAACTTTTAATTTTGGCTTGTAAGATTAGCTTGGGCTGAGACTTGATATCCAGTTTAGCAATTGCTATAATTTACAAATGTCACTATGGTTTATTGACACAGAACTAATAGAACGACTATTCAAAAGATAGCGATAAACTCTGACAAGTTTCTGAATGGCAGGAGCTAAGTAGGAATACTGAATGTTTGTTACTTTGGAAATCAGATTGAAATCTCTGTGTCACACTGGACCCTACTAATGTTATTTACTCCAGAAGACTGATACCTTAGTTGTTAATACGTAGTTAATTATTTGGGTTTAGATTCACAGATTTGCAATATGGATTTGTAAGTATGAGAAAGGGACTTAATTTTAAGTGTGTAACTTTATTGAGAGGAAATAACTGGATTGTAAGATCTTTTCTCAGACTCTAAAACTGCCATTTCTTAGTATGAACCTTAGCACAATGAAATTGGAGTTGACAAGTACTGTAACAGAGTGGGGGAATAATATTACAGCTTCAGGAATGCATTTTTCTGCAGGACTGGGATATTTCAGAATAACTAGTATTCCCAGTAGAAACAACAATGAACTATTACATTCCATATCTCTCGTAAGCGTAATATTGTCTACAAAGGCTAAAAGAATGTAATTATGGGACATATCCATGATTCAGAGAAGTGATAGTACAGTTAAGGGAAAGAATAGAAAAATAGAGCCTTATGTTGCTTTTTCCTCTAGGCTATTTAAAAGAAGGAAAAAAAGGGCAAAACCTCATATACAGAAATGTGACCCATGTGGGAAGTTAGGTTTCCTGAAGCTTCAACGGCTGCAGCGGATCTGTTTACTTTCGTCTGGTGGGATATAACAGTTTTGAGATAAGAGGATAGTAAAGAAGTAGAGGTGTTGCCTTTCCCGTGGGGAGATTCGATCTGTCCTTACAGCTTGTATTTCTTGTATCCCTTTTTTTAAAAAAAAAAAAAA